>WITN01000979.1:0-30318 GCA_015025155.1 Lactarius quietus | reverse complement strand
GATACTTCTTACTGTACGATGACTGAGAGATTAACTGTACGATGACTGATGATTGTAGTAGTTGTGGCGTAGTATTAGTGGACGTTACCAAGCAGTTAGTAGTAGTGGCTGTATCGCTGACGAAGGCGTACAGTCAGATAGATATAAGGTGGCTGTCGACTGATGTGGTCGACAGCTTGACTCTCTTGTACCATCATCGAATCTAGTCGGGATTCTCTCTCTCTCCCGCCTCTGTCATCGCTCTCTTAGGAAGGCTCTTTCAAGAGTCCTTAGGACAAGTCCACCTTCGTGTGTTGACGCGTATTGCTAAGTCACGTTACTTGCCATCGCGTGAGGGTCTAAGTCAGACCAGAACGTAACATTAGAGTCAAGCTCTCCTCACACGCCGTGGCGCCAATCACCACAAAGACGGTTGGGACTTCCAACCCTTCATTATCAATTCTAGGGAAAGAGACGCCCCTGCAAGATACGTCATCAATCGAGTCCGTTGGAGGACAATCCGGACGACAGACGAAGTGGAGTATTAGACCACTTCAATACCGGTTACTACGCCGAAGCAGCCACAGCCCAACAATTTCACCCTATCATCTTTCATCACGGAAGGTGTTGTTGGGTAGAACTCAGGTGGAACCGAACACAAGAGTACTTTGAAGCAGCCAGACCAGCCGGAGACGATCTCAACTGCAATATTCTGCTATCAGAAGCACAAGACATCGAAGAACAAGGAAGAATCGACGGAGCTCCAGAAGAAGAAACACACTGGAGCCTATATCTCCAGAACTCCAACACAGGACACCAGCAAGGACAGACACCAGTCACACGAGTGAACGAGCCCAGACTCCATCCATAGAAAACGAACCAGAGACCATCTACATCCAAGAAGAAGAGCCCGCTGTTGAGGAAATTATCACTCAAACAGCTACGTTACACATCCCTGACCCAATCAGAATGGCCACTCAAACACAGGTCGAAGAACCAACTCCGTTGGTCATCGACGAAAGGACGGTCATGTCGTAAACATGAACCCAGAAGACATACAAGCAGCACGACGAGCCATGGGACCAGACGAACCAGATCTGCCAGGAGGATTCGACTTTGACTACAACGAACCACCACCTCAACCATTCGAGCAGCTTGGCAGAGCATACAGACAACAAAATCCAGGAGTCCCTCCAATCGGAGGGAGGGACCACCCATGGGAGGAGGAGGACCACCGCAGGAGGAGGAGGAGGACCGCCAGGAATGCCCCAAGGAGGCGGCAATACCACGGACAAGTTTATAGGAAATCCCCCAAGCCTGTTCAATGGGGACAGATCAAAAGTCGAAGGTTTCATACTCCAATGGGAAATCTACGCCGGGGTCAACGCAAGCCATCAAGCAATGAGGAATAAATATCAAAAAGCTATGTTATTCCTCACTTACGTCCAAGGAGATCTGGTTAACGCCTGGGTCATGTCGGCCAACCAATGGTTGGTAAGAGAAGTAGCCAGAGGTGTCAGCCAGTTCGACAACAGGCTGTGGAACAACGTTCTGCAAGCCTTTCAACGACAATTCGCTGATGTACTCAGCAAGGAAAGAGCCCAAGCCCAACTAGACGCAGGTATCAGGATGAAGGAAGGAAAAATAGACGATTACATCGCTCTATTTGAACAACTCGTTCGCTACGCCGGATACAACATCAACGCAGAACAAACCCTGAAGTACTTCATAAAAGGGTTGCCCAGGACGCTTTACGAAGCAATGTACCAACACGACGACCCCAGGACTTACGAAGACTGGAGAGCATCGGCCCTCAAAAGGCAACAAAAGTGGATCCATATGCAGACGGTGCGCGGAAACCTAGACATGTTCAAAGGATCCGCTAACAGAAATCAATCGGGAGCACTGGCGAAACTCCTCGCCCCACTACCGCACCCCGACGCGATGGATACCTCAGCAGATCGAGTCAGGGGAAGACTCGCAGGAGCAGAGGACGTTATCAATACCCCACGACCTCCCTTTCCACCAAGGGGAGGGTACTTACAAAGGCAGCGAGGAAATCGACCTGACTTCAGTCAAGTCCGCTGCTACAACTGCGACAAAATGGGGCACATCAGCCGAGACTGTCGCCAGCCGCGTCGAAACAAAAGACAACAGATAAGGAGTACAGGGGAGCAGTCGAAAACCGACGAAGACAAAGCAGAAGACTGGCTGAGAGGGGTAGCCAGCGAAGGAGACGATGTAAAGGACCTCATCCTGCAAAAGTTGATGGGGACGGATTTTTCAAATGCCTAAACCCGACGGCCTGGGTGAGGGCACTTCGTTGTAACTCGGTGTATATTATGCGCTACCGTTCTATGCGAATTCCAGTTCAACTACACACGCGTTACAACACGGCTGAGATTAGAGCACTAGTGGACTCAGGAGCCACTGATAATTTTGTGAGCGAAAGCTTCCTCCAATGAATGGGGATAAAAACACGGTTGCTAGATACGCCCAAACGAATCTACAACATCGATGACACATCCAACAAAGCCGGACATATAACGAAATATGTCATTCTCCGAGTCGATGTCAACGGAAATGACAAGGAGATGAGGTTCCTAGTCACTAACATAGGAAAAGAAGACATACTATTTGGGTACCCGTGGCTAGCAGCCTATGAACCACAGTTCGACTGGAAAAGAGGAACAATCAATCGGGCGCATCTTCCGGTCACTATCAAAACGGTTAATGCGACCGATAGAAGGAACGTACTAGCCCATCTCCTGACAATGTCAAAAGAACACATCACGAAACAATTAGAAGAGGAAGAAACACGGGGTCGAAGAATAATGATCCCCGCGGTCGAACACGCTATTGCGGCCAAACCCAAAGACGAGAAAAGTGCCATACTGCCATCGCAATATGAAGCGTTTCGCAAAGTATTCGATGAAGAAGCATCAACAAGGTTGCCCGAAAGACGACCTTGTGATCACGCAATCACACTCCAACCTAACGCGCCGACATCCATCACATGTCGGCTATATCCAATGACTCAAACAGAAGATGAAGCTCTAGATGACTTCATCGACGAACATCTCAAAAAAGGGTATATCCGACCCTCACAGTCGCCCTACGCATCATCCTTCTTCTTCATCAAGAAAAAGGATGGGAAACTTCGACCGGTCCAAGATTATCGTGCAATAAACCGGTGGACGGTGCGGAACCAATATCCGCTTCCACTAATAGCAGATCTGATGCGCGACCTTGGCGGAGCGGTCATGTTTTCAAAGTTCGATGTCAGACAAGGATACAATAATATTAGAATCAAGGAGGGAGATGAACACAAGGCGGCGTTCAAGACGAGACGAGGACTTTTTGAACCTACGGTTATGTACTTCGGACTTTGCAACTCACCAGCGACCTTTCAGGCATTCATGAACGAGATCTACCAACCAACCATCGCCAAATTCACCACAAAGGGCACGCAGATACGAATCTATATGGACGACATCGCCGTCGCCACCAACGATTGCGGCGATATCCAACAAACGAACCAGGCACACACAGCCGCAGTCTCAGCCGTTCTTGAAGTCGCGGCCGCCCATGACCTTTATTTCAAGTTATCGAAATGCGTGTTCCACGTTCCGTCCATTGATTACCTGGGGGTAATCCTTGAAAAGGGGATGACGCGCATGGACCCGGCAAAGGTTTCAGGTGTTCGCACATGGCCAACACCAACAAAAGTCAAAGATGTACGCAGTTTCCTAGGTTTCTGCAATTTTTACCGTCCCTTTATTCGAGGATTCGCCAACATCGCCAAACCAATGAACGAGCTGACAAGAAAGGATGTCGAATGGCATTGGGGACCAACCCAACAAACTGCCTTCGAAACGCTCAAAGCATGCATCACAAGCAACCCAATCCTCGCTCACCCAGATCCAAAGAAGCAATACAACCTCGAAGTGGATGCGTCAGGATTCGCTGTGGGAGCAGTCCTTATGCAAAAGGGATCTGATGGCAAGAGACATCCGGTAGTGTTTTACTCGGCCACCCTCAACGAGGCTGAACGAAACTACGATATCTACAACCTGGAACTATTGGCCATTGTGAAAGCGCTACGGAACTGGAGGTACCTATTGGTGGGATCACCGCACAAGGTCAGAGTATTCTCGGACCATATGAACCTACAATACTGGCGAGACCCACAGAAGATCAGCCGAAGAGTAGCTCGAGAGGTACTGGAATTGGAAGAGTACGACATCGAGATACACCACCTCAAAGGACGAGCAAATGGTAGAGCGGACGCGCTGTCCAGAAGACCAGACTATGACACTGGAGAAAAGGACAACGACCGAGTCACGGTACTACCAAACAAAATATTCATACGAACGATCACAGGGATTTCACCAATCCCCATCACGCAAGAAGAAACTCGAATCAAAGCGTGGGTAAATCCCCACGAACTCAAGAAGATGGATGGTGTTTGGTTCAAGAATGGGAGAGTAGTGGTCACCACCAAGGTTGACGAAGAGCTGAGGGGAGTCATAAAACAATATCATGACACATTAACGGCAGGCCATCCAGGGATAGCAAAAACACAAGAATTGCTAGCTCGACACTATTGGTGGCCAAACATGAAAAGCGACGTCATGGACTATGTGCGAGGATGCGCGGAGTGTCAACGACACAAGGTCAACACTCGTCCCACCAAGGCACCATTCGAACCAATCTACCCGTGATTGGGAGCCACTCCGTTCGAAGTTATCGCGGTAGACTTCATAACTAAGTTGCCCCCGTCAGATGGATACGACTCGATTCTGACAATTACAGATCACGACTGTTCCAAAGCGTCAATATTTTTACCCTGCCGAGAATCAATGTCGGGGGAAGAAACGGCAATATTGTACGCTCAAAAGGTCTCCCTCGATTCGGACTCCCGAGCAAGATAATCAGCGATCGAGACCCTCGATTCGCAGCAAAATTCATGAGGGAACTCTGTAGAGTTCTTCAAATCCAGCAAAACATATCAACAGCCTATCATCCAAGAACAGACGGGCAGTCGGAACGCACTAATCAGTGGTTGGAACAGTACCTCAGATTATGGGTAAATCAAAAGCAAGATAACTGGGCCGCGCAGCTACCTCTAGCGGAATTCGCTCACAATAACGTGATGAACAGCACCACAAAACAAACCCCGTTTTTCACGCTAATGGGGTACCACCCTAGAGATAAATGGGCGCCAGGGACAATCAACCTGCCCAGCGTATCTACTAGGATAGAACAATTGATGGAAGCCCGTCGGAGCGCGCAGGAGAATATGCTAAAGGCCCAAAAGTCGTGGGTCAAACACAAGGATACGCCCAGATATGTCTTAGGAGACCAAGTATGGCTAGATGGGCGCAACCTACGAACCAATCAGCCAACTCCCAAGCTGGCGCCCAGAAGGCAGGGTCCGTTTGAGATAGTCCAGGTGATGTCCCCTGTGAATTATTGGCTCAAGTTACCCCCGCAATGGAAGATACATGACGTGTTTCACACAGATCTGCTGACACCTTACAAAGAAACACGCATGCATGGCGCAAACTATCTACGCCCACCACCTGAATTGGTCAACGGCGAGGAAGAATACAGGTCGAAAAGGTGTTAGACTCTAGAAGGTCGGGAAGAGGGCGCAAGCTTCAATACCTCATCAAGTGGAAGGGGTATGCGGACTCCGAAAACCAGTGGGTCCCGTGGGACGACATCCATGCAGAAGAAGAGATAAGGAAGTTCACACGGTTAAACCCGAAGGCTGAAACTCATATAAAAGCAGCTTCGATAGAACCGGTGATATTATCATCCTATCCACCCAACAACTCAATGGCTCATGTCCCTCTCACCATTGTCAACATTGACGAGATCGCCATCCCCCACGTCGACACCCTCAACACCTACGACGGTAACAACAATGTTGACGACCAGTTTTGCTCAGCGTTCGAACATGTCAGATCCATCGCCGAAAGAGACCAAGCCGCCCGAGACCTGGCCGAGGCTCGCCGGCGATTCCCCACACCCGCAAGCGGAAGAGTGGAAGAAGATGAGGCGGGAGTACGGCCTATTGAAGGAGGTGATGTCCGCATGGAGGACGGACCAAGTGGTGAAGAGGACTGCAGCAGAGAGGAGGATGAGGATACATCTGTTAACGAGGCAAGCATCGACCAGTCCATTGCCTCCCTCACCACTACCGCAGTTGGCAGCGTCAACCAATCCGCCATGTCACTCGCCACCACTGCCGTCGATGACGACGACAGCGAAGATGAGGACGACAGCAGCGACGAGTCTTACCACGCAGCCCGGGTTGTCTGCGTCCAGTGCGACAATCCCCCAAATTACTGCCACTGCGCTCCCCTCCCTGTACCTCACCAAGTCCGCATCCTTACCAGCGAAGCCGAGGATGAACCGTCACGACCACCTCCAGTTGCTGTTGTCTACGGAGCAACGGCGGAGCGTGGATACGAAGCGCGCGGTCTACCCCCCTATAGGGAAGAACGCGACCCATCGCCCATCACTACGCGCCGAGCGAATGCGACGCGGCTCCCTCTCCGTGCCATATCACCTACTCCCGGTGGATTCATCCTCAACAATGGGATGAATTGGGTGCCGATGGTCATCGAGCACGAGGGACGAAGAATCCCAGCCAAGTATGTGAGAGTCCGCATGCTAGACAACCCCGAGGTATTCGGGACGATGGGGAAATATTCCCCCGTCTACCGAGCCGACATCCACGCCGAACCCTGTCGAGATATGGGCCCTGCAGCTGAGTACACGCGTGAAGAACTCGGGTACTTCCGCACTAACTTCCGTGGAAAGCGACAGGTAGACGAAGCCCTTGCCCGGTTGGGGGACATCTCCCTCCAAGCCGAGGTAAGACGCTACCGCGCGTCCATGGAAGTCGTCGCCGAACTCGAGCAAGCGATCAGGAAGCTGGAGGACGACATCTTCGTCCACATCGACAGGGCGATGCACTCGTCAAGGAGATTGGGACGCGCTCATGCCCTCAGGCGGGTGCGTGACGAGCACGGGACGGACGTCGGACTTACCACGGTAACGAGCTGGGTTGTGGAGTGTGGGCGCTCACCCTTGTAAAGGGGGTGATGTTACGATTTGGCGGACTACCTCATGTAAGCAGGATGACGAGTCGCTCCTGAATCTTACTCATTCTTACGATGTGGATTACTGATACTCTTACTGTACGATGACTGAGGATTACTGTACGATGACTGATGATTGTAGTAGTTGTGGCGTAGTATTAGTGGACGTTACCAAGCAGTTAGTAGTAGTGGCTGTATCGCTGACGAAGGCGTACAGTCAGGATAGGATATAAGGTGGCTGTCGACTGATGTGGTCGACAGCTTGACTCTCTTGTATCATCATCGAATCTAGTCGGGGTTCTCTCTCTCTCCCGCCTCTGTCATCGCTCTCTTAGGAAGGCTCTTTCAAGAGTCCTTAGGACAAGTCACACCTTCGTGTGTTGACACGTGTTGCTAAGTCACGTTACTTGCCATCGCGTGAAGGGTCTAAGTCAGACCACGGACGTAACAATAATGCCCTTGTCGAATTCGTAGCCGTCGTCAGGACGCCCGTCATTTCGCGAGTCCAGAACTGGGCGAGAAAGCAGGCCTTCCATAGTTTGTGCGATTCGAAGGTCATCTACTTCTGGGTACGTCAGAGGCCGCTGCAGCGATTCGTTGTCCAAGTCTCTTCGTTGACTTTAACCACCACCCGGCTAGTCTACCGCTGGCCCAGTGCGAATACGCCTCATTATACCCTCCATTATTCTATTTACCCTCTTCAATTACATACACTTGCTGTCTTAGCACGTCGTTAAGACTTGCGTTCTCTCTTTCATCTTTTATCCGTGCTCTTGCCGCCGGACATTACATTCCTATCTCCTAGCTACTCGCTTAGATTATGTTATTTAATATAAGTTACTCTTTACAGTCATTACAGCAGTTTTCATATCAATGGGCCACACCAACTTTGGTTGACAGGCAGAAGGGTTCTGGGAACTCCCATTGGCAAATTTGCTGAGACACTTATGATATTTTAGTGAAATAAAATAAAATAAAACAAGTTATGGACAACACTTCCCTGCACTGCTTGGTCTGCAATGCAGGGTCCTTGCTAGCATTCCTGAACATGCTGCACACATGTGCACAGTTATTACTTCTAGAATAATATACCTATAACTACCTTACTTGAATGTATGTGGTTATGAGGCACAAGGGGGGTGCGGATTTTTTAGTGCCCATACCTACCTTAGGGAGGGAGGGGGGTCCGGTTGGCTGTTAGAAATTTTTTGTCCATGGGCGCTTAATGTGTGCCAAATCTTGAGCTCAAGTCTGAGTTTTCTCGATGCGAGTCTGAGTACTTGGCACTTTTTTTTGGCAAGACAAAATATATAGTACTACTCTTGCTACTGATATGTACAGTCCCATCATTGTGGTTGCAGTACCATGGGTATGATAGTCTTGGCCAGCTTGTCCCGGTCAGGGTTGTTCTTCTCACGTGCGCTGTGTTGTACCCTTCACCTTGTGGTGCCTTTGTCTATGTGGTGTCTTCACCGTGTCAGGTGCTGTTGGGTGCATCGTTGTTGTTGCTGCTGCCACTGCACTCCTTCGTTGCAGTTGTCCTTGACAATCTGGGTTAGATTTGAAGTTAGATGGGAAAGGGTGGAAAGTAAAATGTATGTAGTTTAATTTGAGTGGGGTAGCAGTGATGGCTGAGGTCGTGAGGGTGGTTAGGGATGGCAGTCACAAACTGGTTGGTGTGGCTGTAGAAAGGCTTTGAGCTGTGAGGTAAGGGATGTGGCCGGTGAGAGTGTGTGAGGTGTGAGGGGAGAGGATGGCAGTGGGAGATGACGATGAAGAGTGAGGTTAGCAGAGCCAACAGTAAAGGCGATGGGATACTCATATAGTGCAGTTGAGGAATGTAAAGGTAGTGCGTATGGTGTATTGGGCAAGTGTTGCCACATTTAAGTTTTTTCAAACACAGGTTTCAATTCCCTGTGTGTGCAATTTTTGTGGGGCCAATCCACTGTACTGATCTGCTCAGCTCCTTCCTTAGAACTCACTTTTGGGACTCCCTGCAAACGACCCCAACAGCAACTACAGCCAGAAGACCATGATGACAACTTGACAACAGGACGACAACAAAAGTATCGACAACAAAACCAAGATGAAAATGCACCGTGATCAAGACTGTGGTGAACAACAGCGGTGATGACAAGGCAACAGAGATGGTGTATTTGCACAGACAGTGGTGGAGACATGAGTTTATTACTGTAGTAACTGTACATTCTGATTCTGTACCTCCTGTAGCCCACAAAATACAGAAATATAAGCTTTTTTTTCACCCTCTGACTGCCCTTGACCCCCCCCCCTTTCCCTGGGTTAATGGGATTTAGGAGTGAGAGAAAATAATACCATATTTAGATAGGCACTTGCTTAGTAAAGACCCCCCCCCCCCTATTGACCTTAAGAGAAAAATGTATGTACTATATCTCACTGCAGTCCCGCACCCCCCTTGATGAGGCATGCAGACATGTGCACAGAATCACAGATATCTGTGCTCCATATTTCTGCAGAGCTGATACAGCTCTCCATTTGTGCTCCTGAGCACACTGCATCAACATGTGGAGGTAGCAGCTTCAAAAGTGCACAAAAGAAAGCTAGTTATATACATGTGAGAGATTATGTACCCTGGAGAAATCTGCATGACTATTCTCAATGCTTCGCACCTGATGACCCTGTATTTACAGTTGCTACTAAGAAATCATAATCAAATGTATACATTTGGGTTGCTGAAGTCCTACCCATTTGTCCTAAAGGATACCAAAGTGCTCAATATTGTATCACATCTCTCATCTTCACCCCTGAACCCAACTCTTCTGTAACATGTGAGCTGCACATGAGCCTGACTTAGACAACATAAGTCTTATGCTCAGACCCTGCTCAAAGCCACAGACAGCGCAAGTGTCTGCATGAACACTGGAAGAATTGCCATGATTACCCAGAGGTGCATACCTGGGGGGCACGTGATCAAGAGGACATCGAAGAAGAGGAGGCTGTACGCGCACTCGTAGCAGCAGAAGACGACAGCTACCTCGCTTATGACAAGGCGTGCAAAGTCCGCCAGCTCGTGAGTAATGTGATCACTCGTGGTAGAGTCCCAGATGCTGGCAGGAAGGTTATTGCAGGACGAATGAGGGTCACATGACACGGTCATGTGATAAAGCCCCAGGTCATGAAGCTGACCTAATCAATAAGTCACGGGACATGTGGGAATAGTCCCAGGTCATGAAGCTGACCTAATCAATAAGTCACGGGACATGTGGGATGGAGGAATGGTCCCAGGTCACAGTACGTATCTGACCTAACCCATAACTCAGGGGACATTGGAAGAAGCCAGTGGAACTTGGCGGAAGACAGTTGTGTCCTGAAGACGACCAACAACGACAAATGATGATTGTGTGGTGTAAGACCAGCGGCTTGATGTTGGGACGCACTCCAGTGGGCCGTGGCTTGATGTTGGAACGGTATCCAGCGGGCCGGGTTTGATCCCCTTTCAGGTATGAGTTCAAGATTGATTAGTCCAAGGAGCGCCTGTGTTAGCGCCGAGGCCATTGCTTACTGACGCATGGCGATGATGTGTTGTGGATGACAGTTCCCACTTATACTGCTTAGACATTCTTACTTACTTGCTTACTGATGCGATGAGGTGGGCTTATTGATGCCCCATGGTTGCTTACTCACTGGTTGGAGGTGCTCAGTCACTCATTGATGGGGACACTTACTTATGGCTTATTAATGCCTTATTCATGTGCTGATTGATGTGAGTCATCATGCTTATTATTCACTGTTCATACTATGTGTGTCACCTTTGTGGCTTGACGGACATTTACTATAAATACTGTACAAGTTGCGCTATGGTTCGCTAGCTTAGTTGTCTTGATATCCACCTGTATTACTCTCAGGAAGGTCAGACAGTCTTATAGCAGAGTCATTGTTCTTTGTGACTATCTTGTTGCCAACTTAAGTGTTAGGTGTTGCCACCTTGTAACAAACCTCAAGCTAGGCGGTCTTAGGGGATCCTCTTGGATATTTGCCCCTTTACAAGTCGTTCAAAGTCGCTCCTGAGTTCAGAAGCCATGCACTTTGCTCAGTGTTGAAGCAAGGAAGACCCATCGGATCCAAGTCGGATCAACGTTCAGTGGAAACGTTACAATAAGGTGAACGTGGTGACTTAGCAAGTCCTAGACTCAAGCACAAAGGCTGAGTATCGTCTCAACACACGAAGGTGGAGTCTTGTGAGCCTGTGTGGATCTTATCTCAACACATGAAGGCGGAGCTCGAAGTGTTCAAATACAATGACTGATTTGAAGTGTTAAAGTGATTCAGACAAGGGCTGAATACCCAAAGCGTGGAACAGAGAAGGAGCCTTGGATACAATGAGTCGAGATGATAACAAGAAGACCAAGCTGCAGAATACAAATCATTCTGCAGCTTCCTAAGTACTACCACTGAGATCATCTTTGTAATTGTACATGTAGGCCTGACTAAAACCTATTACTACCATTCCTTGTTCTTTGTAAGTGATAACATCCAATTGTTAATTGGTATGTCATATGACTGACGAGCAACTCATCATCCTCAGTCTTCCTGGTTACTCATATATTAGTCACTGAATTATATGGAGCCCAATCTGAATCATAACATCTTCTCGTTGTCCTTGCATGCCTCATTTTTGTATCACACATTACTGTGTTACAGATTAGGCAGGTTTCTGTGTAGTCACAGCTCTTTTCATACTATGCTGACACGGCTTTTTCGTGGAAATCACCAAACTTTTTCTGTAAATTCAACGACTCTTCGTAAACACTTGAAATTGTACATACTCATAGAACAACATACCCTTAATCCACTGAATTTTACCGCTTATTTGTTGGTGAAGCAGTTCAATGGGCAGTGAATATATAAAACTGACCCAACCTTTTCGCACTTTGGTCACGCATTGTCACACCAACGGGAGCATCCGGACAGCAGAGTGTCAGTCCATGCATGTGCCAAATTAGTCACGTAGTTTGTCACCTTTGGGTGTACTCAAGGCGAGATTACTCTCCACAGCTCAATCACTTTAGATCTGTGACTCCATATCTTCCATTTACAGTGCATTCTATGTGTATTATCACCTCCCGAAAAAATAAGCATGTAAGAGTACCAAGATCGGCGGGATCGAGTGGGTCTGGGTGGCTGAGCAAACCCAATTTCGAGCTTCCTGATTTTTTGGTGACCGTAAATTCTTGTAGATTCCCCTTATTATATATGATCTATTATCCATAGTAGCTACTTTATCTAGTGTTTTTTTTTTTTGAGAAGAACGAATGGCAAGAAATGGTCGATCGAGGTGAATTTATGAAAGTGCGAAAATGGTGCACCCTGCGAAAATGTCGTGTCAGCATAGTATGTATGTGGAATCACATCATAATAGAGCATTGTTTGGTTGTGTTATTTTTGACTTGTGGCCTAGTGGGTAACATGCATGCACAGGTTGTAGCGTTATCACCTAACGCTGGTTCGACTTGAACCGATCTGTGACGTGATGTTCGAGCATATGGATGAATCTTGACAAACACAGGCAACTTAGCTAAGTTGCACAGCCACTAGGTCACTTGGTTGACACTAGGGTATCCTGAAGGACAAGCTTCAATCGAATGATTGGAAGAGAGTGAAGGGAAGACAAGTGGTGATGATTCAAGAAGACCAAGCTAGAGAGCCTTGGTCTTTACTACACGACTTATATACAGTTACACGCTGGCTTTAAAGCGCAGCTTAGAATCCCAAACTGTCATGGACGGCTTATTTTTCCTTTCTTGTATCTTATCTTATCTGATCTCAGACCGGACTTCACCTTATTACCCTATCACCCCATAGTACCGATTACTTGGCTTCCCCAACCCCAATGACTTGTTATCTCCCCAACCGTTCTATTTATATTGACCAATGGCTTTATGACCTCTATGCGCACAGACCAAGTCCCCTTAGGTATATATGCTTGTACTTGTGCCCTGTAGTTCCTTAGCTTTGACTTCGTCAATCTACTGTCCCGTTTACTCTGAGATTCCCTCTACTTGTGCACCACCGTCTTGTTCTGTAACAGAACCTTCGAAGCTTTGGACCTTGGGCTATACCAAGTTCCCTCAGAGACTTAGGCACCTACACGTACTCCGTGGGGCCGACTCCAGTGCTGACTGCCCCAGGCAGAGACTGGTTACAGAAGACACAGACTACGTCTCGGCAGTGACGTGACATAAGTCAAAGCTACTCTCTTAGTCAAAGTGGCTAGCCTACGACTTGAACTCAAACCTGGAGCAGAGTGGACTAGAGTCCTACGCAGACAGACAGACGACCTACCCGCCCACGTCAAGGGCGCAGCTACCTGGAACACCAGCAACACAGACCAGCGCAGAGGATACTACCTCACCCACAACGAACAGACTGCTCCTGTTGAGTTTATCAACGATACTTGGTACGTCCTTGAGAAAGAACAAGGATTCTTTTGGACCAAGAAAGACAACGCCGTCGACACCGACAACAACATCGGTCTAGGTTACTGGAGTACGGAAGACTCACAGCACCCATTCCACATCCCCATAGACCCTCCGACACTCCCTCCTGCTCCCGTACACTTCGCATCTACATCCACTGAAGTTCCCGCACCACTTCCCATCACCATTACTTCCATCCCCATCATCCCCACTCCCATCATCGTCCCACCAGCCACCACTACTATGTCCGGAAAGACCTCTAGCAGTACCGGAGGAAAGTTAAACGGAAATGCGCCAGCCATATTCGATGGCTCACGTGACAAGTCGAAAGGCTTTATCAGAGAATTTGACATCTACAAAGGCATGAACGAGGATGCCGACATTATGAAGAACCCTTACCAGCGCACCTTCCTCGCCCTCTCATTCATTCGCGGATCCAACGTCGATGACTGGGTTGACGCGCAGCTCACGTCCATCCGTGCTAAGACAGCCGGAACCGCCACCACCGCCGCCATCTCCAAGACAGCCGAGTCGCTGTGGAGTGATTTCGCCGACGAATTTAAGTTAGCGTTTACCAACGTTACCGAGAAACAAGATGCCTACCAGTCCCTCAAAGCCCTGCAGATGAAGGGCGTTGACCTGGACTCTTACACCGCCACTTTCAAGAACCTTGCCGCGAAAGCAGGTTATGATCTTACTGCTGCCGCTACCATCGACCTCTACTCGGGAGGCCTTTCACGAGGCCTTCTCTCAGCCATCCTGCGCCGCGACTCCCCACCCGACACTTTCAATGAGTGGGTTGAGGCTGCCCAGAAGGAACAACGCAAGTACGCAATGATTCGCACCCGGGTTGGTCTTGACTCGGGAGCCAAGCGCGTCGGCGGGAAAACTAGAGAAGAGTGGCGTAAGCTGTTAACCAATACCGGAGGAAGAACCCACCATACCCCAGCCCGCGATCCAGACGCCATGGACGTTGATCGCATTCGAGTCAACCTCACTGATGAAGAGATGCAGCGTTACCGTGTAGAGGGACGTTGTTTCCGCTGTTCCGCACAAGGACATCTGTCCCGTGACTGTCCCAAGAAGACCTCCCATACGCAGGGAGGTACCACTACTTCGCGCGCCCAGGGCGATCGCCGCGGTAATGCGTCGGCTCGAGTCGCTGAAGTCGCCGATTCCTCCACCCCAGTTGTCGCAAGCTCCCCCACAGCCTCGTCCACCACTCCGAACCCTGTCAAAATTGACAGAACCAATTTCCTCAGCACCATCAGATCCATGAAGACGGAGGATAGAGAGGACATTATGGACGCACTCTTCGACGAGGATTTTTCTTAGGCACAAACCCGTCGGCCTGGGTGCGTGCGTGCAACGTAGACAAGATGTACATATCACGAAAGAACAGTCTGCAAATATCAGTCCAGTTCCAATCAGTCTACAAAACGGCCAAAGAGTTTGCGCTTGTCGATAGCGGCGCAACAGAAAACTTCATCGATCCTAGCATAGTCAAACGACTACGTCTTCGCACCCTTCCCCTTGAACGTCCCCGAAAAGTCCGAAACGTCGATGGTACTAATAACGCAGCCGGAGACATCACACACAAGTGTATCCTTGTTGCACGACTCGGAGACCAAACAAAGAAAATCACATTTTATGTCGCTAGCTTGGGACAAGACGGTATCATCCTCGGATATCCCTGGCTCCAAACGTTCAGTCCAAATATCGACTGGAAGAATGGAATACTCACACCTGAACCCCTCCACCTATCTACGCTGTCGGCAGCCTTCATCGCTCGACGAACACCGGCTCTAGAAACCCCTCCATCATTACCCCCCCTTAGTCCGAAACCGTCCCCCATCTCCCCCACAGAAACACCGACCTCTCCCTTATCACCCTATCTTTTTGTTAGATCAGCGGCATTTAATCTTCGACGAACCCTTACACATACCAGCGAACCATTCGAAGAGGGAGACACGATCGTTTTACGGCTTCCGGACCCGGCTAGTCACGCTCGTCGCGCATTTGCGAGTCAAAACGACTCCCCATACCAAGGGAGATCAGACGGTGGGAATGACCTGAAAAGCGAACATATTAATAAGGTCACCTCAGCTCAGCAATGGGCGGAAGCAGCCAGCCAAGGAAAAGAGTTGATGGACGAGGAGAAGATCCCAGATGAATACCGTCGACATGCCACAGTATTTTCCGAAGCCGAGTCTCAGCGATTTCCGCCATCACGTGACTGGGATCATGCGATCGACTTATCACCGGATGCCCCTGCCACACTTGATTGCTCTGTATATCCCTTGACTAAAAATGAAAGGGAGACGCTTCGTAAATTTTTAGATGAACACCTAGCCAAGCAATACATCCGACCATCCAAATCCCCTTATGCCTCACCTTTCTTTTTTATCAAGAAGAAAGACGGACGCCTCAGACCTGTACAAGACTATAGAGCACTTAACCAATACACCATCCGCAACACCTACCCCCTCCCCCTCATTAAAACACTCACCGAAAACCTCAGAGGCTCTCGCCTCTATACCAAGTTCGACATCCGCTGGGGTTACAACAATGTACGCATCAAAGAAGGAGATGAGTGGAAAGCTGCCTTCAAGACTGAAGAAGGCCTATTTGAACCCCGCGTTATGTTCTTTGGGCTCACTAACTCTCCCTCCACCTTCCAAGCCATGATGAACTCCATTTGCCGCGCCCAGCTTGACGACACCAGCCGCAGACATGTATTTGTTTACATGGATGACATCCTCATCGCCACTCCTGATGACCTTTCCCTCCATCGCACCATCGTTCACAAAGTACTCGACATCCTAGAAAAAGAAAGTTTATTCCTGAAACCAGAGAAGTGTTTCTTTGAGCAAAGGCGTATCGAATATCTAGGTCTCATCCTTGAAGGGGACACCATCAATATCGACCCCGCTAAAGTCGATGGGCTGAAATCTTGGCCGCGTATTCTGAAGAATGTCAAGCAAGTCCGGAGCACCTTAGGAGTCTTTGGTTATCAGCGTCCCATCATCCGCGGCTTCGCCGACATCGCACGTCCCCTCACTAACCTCCTAAAGAAAGACCAACCCTTCATCTGGACCAGCGACTGCACAACCGCCATTGACAAACTCGTCTCCATACTCACATCATTCCCTGTACTCCAACAACCCGACCAAGAGAAACCCTTTGAAGTTGAAGTTGATGCCTCTGCTTTTGCAACAGGAGGTATCTTGTATCAACGCGACGCCAACAACAAACTAAGACCAGTGGCCTATCACTCCAAAACATTCAACCCGGCAGAGCGCAATTACGATATCCATGATCGCGAACTCCTGGCAGTCATACATGCGCTCAAAGAGTGGCGTCACTTCTTAGCAGGCTCCCCCTTCCCCGTCATCATCTACACTGACCACGCCAACCTCCAATATTACAAGCAACCACACAAGATCAACCGCCGTGTCGCACGGTACATTTCTCTGATGGGAGACTACAATATCAAGTTGATCCACAAGCCTGGCGCAACTAATAGAGCTGACGCCCTGTCACGACGACCTGATTATGACAATGGAGCCGACGACAACCAAGACATCACAGTACTACCGCCACAACTGTTCGCCCATGCCGCTCAAATGACTTCACTCGAAGAGGAAGTACGCGCCACACAAGCCACGCAGGAAAGTACCATCCAGTCCTGGGTCACCAAGTACAATCTTACCTTCCACACTAATTCCTGGTGGCAAGGAGAACGTCTTGTGGTCGTGGAAGACCACAGTCTTAGGAGGGGGGTAATTTCCTCACATCACGATACCCCCACTGCCGGTCATCCAGGTATCGCCAACACTTTTGCGCTTGTCTCACGTGACTACTTCTGGCCTGGTATGCGCAGTACGATTATTTCTTACGTTAAAGGATGTGCCCCCTGTCAGGCAAACAAAGTCGTATCTCATCGCCCTCATCCACCACCATTTCCCATTACCATAGAACCATCCGCACTTCCCTTTGAGACCGTTACCATGGACTTTATTACGAAACTTCCCCCTTCACACAACTTTGATTCCATACTTACGATTACAGACCACGATTGCACAAAAGCTACGATATTTATCCCCTGTAAAGAATCCATTGACGGACCAGGAGTTGCTGCCCTCTACCACCGCTACATCTTCCCTCACTACGGACTACCCCGACGTGTTATCACTGACAGAGATCCTCGTTTTGCCTCAGCCTTTACTCGACAACTCTGTCGCTGCTTGGGGATTTCCCAGAACATTTCCACCGCCTACCACCCTCAGACTGATGGACAGTCTGAACGCTCTAACCAGTGGCTTGAACAGTACTTGCGCTTCTTCTGTAATGGACGACAATCAGACTGGGTCGACTGGCTACCTTCCGCACAGTTTGCTCACAACTCATGGCCCAATGCGACTACCCACCAGACCCCATTTGATCTGCTTATGGGACATACCCCACGCACCTCAGCCAGAAACATGACCCCATCATCAGCACCCTCAGTTGAAGAACGCCTGTCCAAAGTACAAGAGATACGAACACTAGCCCAACAAGGCATTCAGAAAGCTCAACGCATGGCAGTCGCCACCCCATCCTCGTTCACCCCTTACAAGGAAGGAGACTTAGTCTGGCTAGAAGCAAAGAACCTCCACACCTCTCATCCTACTGCAAAGCTTGCACCACGTCGATACGGACCATTTCCCATCACTAAAGTCATCTCTCACGTGGTCTACCAGCTTGCCATTCCTCCCACTTGGAAGATTCACAATGTCTTCCACGCGTCACTCCTTCTACCATACACCGAAACCCCGGAACATGGTCCCAACTTCACACGACCACCACCTGACCTTGTAGACGGTGTAGAAGAATATGAAGTGGAGAAAATACTGGACTCACGTCGACACAGACGACAACTGCAGTACTTGGTAAAGTGGAAGGGATACCCAGACGCTGACAATACCTGGGAACCAGCACTAAATGTTCACGCGACTGAGCTGATACAGGCTTTCCATGAGGCACATCCAGAGGCGGTGAAGATGGCAGTCACTGAAGACATAGGCGATGTGGAACTCGCCCCTTAGAACGGGGGTCATGTCATGGACGGCTTATTTTTCCTTTCTTGTATCTTATCTTATCTGATCTCAGACCGGACTTCACCTTATTACCCTATCACCCCATAGTACCGATTACTTGGCTTCCCCAACCCCAATGACTTGTTATCTCCCCAACCGTTCTATTTATATTGACCAATGGCTTTATGACCTCTATGCGCACAGACCAAGTCCCCTTAGGTATATATGCTTGTACTTGTGCCCTGTAGTTCCTTAGCTTTGACTTCGTCAATCTACTGTCCCGTTTACTCTGAGATTCCCTCTACTTGTGCACCACCGTCTTGTTCTGTAACAGAACCTTCGAAGCTTTGGACCTTGGGCTATACCAAGTTCCCTCAGAGACTTAGGCACCTACACGTACTCCGTGGGGCCGACTCCAGTGCTGACTGCCCCAGGCAGAGACTGGTTACAGAAGACACAGACTACGTCTCGGCAGTGACGTGACACAAACCCTAGTACAGCTATCCTAGTACTGAGTCATTACAAAAACCTGGAACACCGGCGAACCCAAATGCCGGCGACGCGTAAGTGTCCATGACTAATAATGGCTTACTATCGTAGTCATAACCGAACAGTAAGCGTCCCGAACTCCGAGACCTCGTAATGATGATGATAAGTAGTCCGCGACATGTCAAATCGTGACACAGGTGCATCAATTCCAAGTTGCACCCACTCTGCATACATCATGTCCCACTCTCCAACACCGGAGCCTCATCATGCCATGGATGATCAACCTTCATGTTATGTGCAGGCAGCACGTGAGCCTGACTTAGGCGACTAGGGGATGAACGCGGTGACTTAGCGAATTCCTGACTCTAGCGCGAAGGCAGAGTATCGTCTCAACGCTCGAAGGCGGAGTTCTTGCTTTGTCGTTTAGACACGAGTCGCGACCCCGAAGGATGAGAGAGAAAGAGAGAGAACACGTCTTCAGATAACAAGTCGAGAGTGATACAAGAAATCCAAGCTATCGACTACAACAGTCGATAGCTTCCTTATAACCTATTCGCGCGATCCGCCTTCGTCAGCGAGAACGCCACTACTACTAATCTGTTGGTAATCGTCCACGGAGATACAGTCAGCGTATCGTAAGTCGTCAGTCAGCCATCAGTCATCGTACAGTAATCCGTCAGTCAGCCATCCGTATAGTACAGTAAGTGTCCCCTTGATCACGCCCCCTTGGTTATCGGTTAGGTCAGATACCTACTATGACCCGGGACGTTACACTTCATGTGAAGTTATTGCATGTCTCACTATGTATTCTACCCCCTGAAACTCCACTGGCAAAGGGAGGAAGTCAAAGAATGTGCCAGTAAAGGAAACTAGGGTCAAGGAATTCACACCCGCTGTTACAATCAGCCATGCAGGCTGAATTTGTCAACCGTTTTGCCTGAACTTTTGCTACAGTGTGCGCTACCATATGGACTATCATTGGGACCATTTTGCATTTTAGTTTGTACTTTCCGTCTCTGCATGCTGTCTTGGTTTTATGACGTACTCATATTGCTCGTGACCTTCTATTGTGTTTGGCATTGTTCCATATGACTTCATACTTATACTGGTACTAGTAGTATTAGTGGTGATCCTAGTACAATAGTTACTAGTTGTGGTGTGTCTTGATTCGTATATAACATGTACCCATAATGAACAAGGACCTTATGTCTGAGTTCTTGAATCACATTGATTTCACACTGCCACAGACATCAGGTTGCATCCAAGTCCCAACGACTTGTCAACTCTGACAGTCCTCTCTACAATGATCAGAACTACTTCATACCAGTTCTGTCACTCATATCTTCATGACTCTGCCTAGGGTAATCTCCTATGCTCTCACATAATGTCAACACCTTATCCATGACCTTCATCTGGAGAGGTTTGGACTACTCTCTGGCGATATCAACAGCAGATCCATCAGCAGAATCGGTACCCCACATCTCGTGCTCAAGTTGAGCCAATACATCCAGTTGAACTTAACACACACATTCACCCCAACAATAGTGAACTACATCACATTTCTCCAGAAGATCCTGGATAAGCACCACCTAAAGTACACCATGTCTGTCCAGACTGTGTTCCTGTGTACAGTGCAGGTCCCACCATCAAGGTAGGGAGCTATATGTGGTCTGATTCAATATCACTTATCCTCATGATGATTTGCAAGTAAATCCAATGCATCATACATTGTCAACCTTGAAGAGTATCAAACTTTGGCCAACAAGATACTGAAGAGGATGCCTACAAGGCCTATTGTTGTCTTTGTCAAAATGCCCATGGTCAAGAAGGCATTGTCAAAAAAGGTGAGTATCAGTGCTAATCTCTGTTATGTGGTGTCTGACAACTTCTTGTCCTTTCTTTGAAAGAAGACTGGGTTCCAGTCCAGTTCAGACGATGATGATGGGCTGGGGGGGATGTCAGTGAAGACTCTGATACAGATGAGGTAAGCACCATCACTCAAAGGATCCATTTCTGCCGAGACGGAGCTTATCTGTATGCTAGAATACCATGGGCCTCACAAAGATTGACTTTGAGTTAGCATACTTCTGTTCCATGCTTGAGAAGAAATTCATTACAGACCATACTGGTGGCTATGCATATATTGATGTGTTGACAGCCACAACAATTCCCCTGACCCCATTCATGCTGAAGGAGTGGGAATGAGCCATAGTAAGTCATGGTATCCTTTTATCTTGTTTGATGGGTAGTATGCTAACCCTCTCACAGTATGATGGTTTTGTGACAGTAAATGAGCCACCACAAATGTCAATGTTTGATCCCACCAATTAAAAGTCTTTGCTTGGTCTCTGCAATTGAGTATGCTCAGATGCACCTAGTTCCACCTCTGCCTTAATTGGTACACCTTCTGTGGAAATCTCAGCACTATCAGCCATATCAAGTCTTGTCTCATCAGTTGCCTCATTTATGTGGCCAGATCATGCCATGCCTGCCACTCCAAAGTTTTCTGATCCACTTGTCGCATCCTCCATACTTGATATCCCCCTGTGATCTTCAACACACCCTTGAAGCTCACCTGCTTTCTTGACGCTGCAGAGAAGAATGACATTCTGGGTGTGCAGTTCTATCATGACGCCCTTTCACTGAAGGGTTATGGCCTGAATATTATGCATCTTGTGAATGATGACAACCTTGCAGAGGTTGGTATCTCACCTGGTGATGGCATTTGATTGAAGGAATATGCCTTAAGGTGGTGGATGGATGAGCAGCAACGTGTTGCTAAGCATCCTTGAGAGCCAAGCAATGACCAACATGGAACGTCCATTCCACCACCAGTTCCCAGCACAACACCTTCAAACAAGCAGTTGCAATTTGAAAAACGCTTCCATGATGGAGGGATGATGACGATTTATGGACATGATATTGCCAAAGGTGCTAGTGGCTACAACAACCCTGACCATGCCTGGTGGGTCTATTCCAAGGACCTCAAGATGTTTGTCCCCCTCCCTCCTGGCAAGGTTCTGGTGATCGATGGCTATCCCATCCCACTCTCTCTTTCTGATGACAAATGAGACATCACTTCATCTTGGCCCACTCACTTCACTTTCAGTTCAGCTATGCTCAGTTTTTTGCTGTTGTTGTCAGGGTGACTGCTCTTGTCTTTTCTTGTAAATGGACTACTGTATAGTAACAGAAATGACAAATAAATTGTTGATGTTTTCATGGTTTGAAGTTTGACATTGCATCCTCCTTGTCTATCTTCTTCATCATGCCAGAATGAGACACCAACATCACAGAACATCATCACTCCAACTGAGCTCCACCTCAAGTTGTGCCTTTTCCTTTCACGAACCTATACCTTGGTCCATGACTTACCCATGAAACTCAAGAGTGTGCAAGGGAACATGCACACAAACCCAGGAATACGGAGTATTGGTCTAGGGGAACTAACCAAGACGATGCATGTGAAAGGATTGGATAATCCTTTCCTTCCTATTCAAGAAAGACCCAGTCTGGAACCGGGACTTACCAAGCGAAAGGTCGGATGACCTCACATGACTTGTTTGTTGATCAATCAGCAAAAGATTGTTGATTGATAAACAAAGTCCGTTGATCGGTAAACGAAGATTGTTGATCAATCACCTGACGAGCGGAGCTTGTCAGGGATTAATGCTATTGGATGATATACTTAGAAACCTTCCAGCACATTCCATGCTATCTTTAGAACTCTTCTAGAGTATTCCATGGGCCCACCCGTGGATCGGAGTTGGGCCTCCCCTAAAGTACGCACAGACCATGTATTCGGGTATATAAGCTGGAGCAATGTAACAGACAGTCCCTCAGACTGTCCACTTGCGACATCCCCACTTGTACCTTCCTGTCTTCTGAGCAGCTTCCCACTATTGGGTTGTTCCTCATCCTCGTCTTGTTACTCATGGTCCATTGTTCCCTGTCCCTGTTCTATCTCCTTGTTGGTTCGACATTAGCTACCCTGCTCCTCGTGATCCTTGGTCTCGCTGTTGCGATTAAACAGTGAGACACTCATCACATTTCCTCACAGACTGCCGCACAGCTCGCACACAGTACTATTTGCTCCATGGCCATCATCTCCTGTGTGACAGGTTTGGGGCTGAGGGGCCGTGCGCTGCCCATAGTGAAGTGGGACAAGAGATGGGACATTGCATGGGGTGAAGAGCAAATCATGAACAACAATTGGTGTATTAGAGAAGTGACAGGATTGGGGTAGTGCAACGGCTGCATTGTGCAGTCTATACTATGCACAGGTAGTGGGTGCATGCCACCTGGTTCATTTGCGCTAAGACTCTGCTCTATGCTTATGCTCATGCCTCACTCTGGCTTAAACTGGGCAGTGTGACCTGTCAGAGATTGGCCCAGCTCTGCACCGAGTTTTCACAGAGAAAGAGTACATGCATACCAGGGGGTATGTGCCACATGTGTGTGTTCCTACTAATATACATTACTGAGCTCAGAATAAATGGAAAGGAACGGAGAACACACCATGTCTTGCACTTGGCACATACTGCTTGCACTTCCACCTTGAGACACACAATGATCTTGTGCAGCTTGTCCACATTTGTTGGAAGGCAGTACACCTCAGGTGTTGTGATGAGTGTCTCACTGTTTATATGCAACAACGAGACCAAGGATCACAAGGAACAGGGTGGCTAACATCGAACCAACAAGGGAGTAGAACAAGGAGAGAAGACAGTGGACCACAAGTAGCAAGACAATGATGTGGAACAACCCAATGGTGGGAAGCTGCACAGTGGACAGGGATGGTACAAGTGGGGATGTCACAAGTGGACTGTCTGAGGGACTGTCTGTTACATTGCTCCAGCTTATATACCTGAATACATGGTCTGTGTGTACTTTAGGGGAGGCCCAACTTCGATCCACAGGGGGGCCATGGAATACTCTAGAAGGGTTCTAAAGATAGCATGGAATGTGCTGGAAGGTTTCTAAGTATATCGTCCACTAGCATTAATCCCTGACAAGCTCCGCTCATCAGGTGATTGATCAACAATCTTTGTTTACCGATCAACGGACTTTGTTTATCAATCAATGATCTTTGTTGATTGATCAACAAACAAGTCATGTGAGGTCATCTGACCTTTCCCTTGGTAAGTCCCGGTTCCAGACCGCACCTTTCTTGAATAGGAAGATGAGGATTATCCAATCCCTTCACGTGTGTCATCTTGGCTAGTTCTACTAGGCCAATACTCTGCTTCCCAGGTTTTGTGTGCGTGCTCCCTTGCACACTCTTGAGGTTCGTGGGTTTGTCACGGTCCGAGGTATAGGTTTGTGACAGGTGTTGTCAAGTGCCTAGGGGCTGTTTTTCTGGTAATCAGTGTTGATATCATTGAAGAAAGTAGTGTCAAGTGAATGAATAAAGTGATTTGAGGACAAATGGCTGGTAGATGGGGATGGGGAGAAAGGGATGGTGTAGATTGATCTTCTGAGGAGGAACAGTGGAGCAATGGCCAAGAAACCTGAGAATCAACTGGAGAATGAAACTGAGCCAAAAAAAAGTCGCTTGCTTGGACACATGTGGCTGAAGTTTGCAGTGGCAAGAAATTGGAGAATGAAACTGAGTTTCAGGTGGCTGAGGCCAGGGTTTGGCCAGCAGCAAAGGCAAGGGTCTTGACAAGGATAGTGTGAGAAATATGACAGATGCAAGGACAAAGAGTACTCAGGCATTGTAACCTGAGGACTGAAAGAAACCCTGGGCCATGTCGGCAGTAACACAGTGACAAGTGTCATCTATGACCAAAAGGGAGAAGTCTTGCCAGTGTCACCTCAGGTGGGATTTGATTGAGAAGAAAGCTTGTTCAATAGCATTGAGATGTGGTGAATATGGAGAAAGGAAGACTAGTTTACACATGGCATTGTCTTCAACTAATGCCTGGACTTTTTCAGAGTGATGGATGTTGCAATTGTCAATTATAAGTACATGCTGAGGGCCAGGGTAAGGGTTGGTCAGCAGAATGACCAACTCACAGAGAAACTGAAGGAATCACTCTGAAGTAACAGACACAGGGATGATATCATGCATGATGATGCCATCAACTGTGGGGATGGGGAGAATGGAAAAATCACTGGTCACAAAAAAAAAACCTGTGCTGGATGCATCATCTTTCTACAGCTGCCCAGCCTTTTGGTCTCCCTGAGGTATTGCAATTCCAAGCAGCTTCATCTACAAACATAAGCATGTTGGGATTTGGGACCATGTCAGTGATTGAGTTCTTATATGTGGCATGAAGGATTTCATTTTGTTCAATGGCTTGTGTGGAGACACATTTTTGGCTGAGATTGAGATGTTGGAGTGTATGCAAAAGGGTGGAGATGGAAATCTTGCAACCATGCTGCTCATGAAGTGCCTGCTTGATCTCATCGAGAGATATGCAGTACCTTTGTTCTACCAGTGCCACTATAAACTTGATGTCAAGGGGAGAGAGTTTTCTTGGATGACCACTCTTGCAGGCATGAGGATTGTATGCAACACCATATGCATTAAAGTATTGAAGGGTCTTGCAGACTAGAGACTTCTTGACTCCCATGACATCGCATATCTTCTTTACAGTAAAATGTTGTGTTGAAACGTAATAAGTACATACGTATCTTATCTATAGCAGTTACGACATTACAGTAGTATCGTACATATGATTACCATATTAGGGTACTCCGTTACGCACAAAGTGGGCGCAACTCCAATATGGAGGGCACAAGTCTTATCAGTATCACACATGGTGATATTGAAGACTTCTGGGGTGTTTCACATCAGGCGTCACTGAAAACGCGATATTGTGGACACCTTTACTCATCACTTTTACGCAAACGGACGTGGTGGGACCATAGGGACCGGTTTTCCTATAAATGAGGGGAGTAGAGCCCCTCTAAGAATACAAGTCGTTCACTCTACGCACACTTGAGCTACACACTCTACAAACCTCTCTATCAGTCTCTATACCTTCACAAGGTGAGACTCCGTAACACTGTTTGCTGCGCTGGTTGCTGCACAACAGGTTATGGGCCCTGCTACATGGGTGCCATTGCGTTCATTGCGAACGACGATGATTGTCAAGCTGTTTAACTACAGTTGCTGTTGTCGACAACACCATCAAGGCTACCTTTGGCAACCTGGCATTGTGTCCCTTGAAGGGTGCAATAAGACCCCATCGTGAGGTACCGACCAGTTCTCGGAGGAGAATGTAATGGACCCCTGGGGCAGCTTCTACCTCGCTAGAACGAGGAGATAGCTAATGCCAAGGCTCTCTCTTTTTACTCATACCAGTATTGTGAATAGCATGCTGATGTCTCATCAGCCTTCACAGATACTATGACGTCCCAACTTAGCACCTTTGTCACTGTCTTCAACGGTGAAGACTATGGCAGCTGGGCACGTGCGATGAAAGCCTACCTTATGGCGCAAGGCCTTTGGGGCTTTATCGACAGCTCTCACCCCGCTCCTTCGCTTCCTACCAAACCTGAGGAGCCGAAAGCACTTGCTGCTACCGCTTTGCAGAATGAGCAGGATGCTTACAATGCTCAGATGGCTTTGTACAAAAAAGAAGCTGAGCAGTACACTAAAGCTTGGATGAGTACAAGCATACCCTGCAAGGATGGCAGGACAAGAATGCGATGACGATTGGATGTATAACCCTCCGTCTCTCCACTGCGATACAGCAGAATTTTGCAATAAATGACCATGCGGATGACCTTTGGCGAAACCTCGCTGATGCCTACTCACTTCCCTCCGTCCCTAGTATTTATAAGGACTTTAAGGAGGTGATTAGTGTTCGGTTTAATCCGAATCAGCATCCTGGCGCTGTCTTTGACAAGATGGCTGCCGCCATTGGACGTCTTGCTGAAGTCAAATTTGGCTTTGGTCTATCTTCGCGAAACATGGAGCTTGACCCCCTCTTACAAGCTATGATCCTCATGGCTAACTTTCCACCTAAATGGGAACACCTCATTCCCATTATCCTCTCATCTACCCGGCTTGACCAACTTTCGTTGATCGATGTCCGGATGACAGTTATTAACCATTATGAGACGGAAGTTAACCAAGGACGAGTCAAGAGTGGGCAATCAGCCCAGAAGATCTCTGCCGTGAAGCGCAAGCGCAACAACCCTCGCTTTTCAAAGCAGGGTGGTCAGCCGCAGCCTTCATTGTCTACCACACCTTCTAACCAGCAGCGGTCTAACAACCAGCACGGTACTAGAGGTGCAGGACGTGGCAAGTTCATCAAGGGCAAGGGTCGTGGTCAACCTCAAGGCCACTCCCACATCGCATCCGTTGCCGCACTCCCATCTCCTACTTCATCCACTATCGCCCATATTGGGCATTCATCTATTACCACCCGCACCATCTCTAAGTCCCCTCCTACTACTAGGACTCCGGGAATTTACCCCTCTGTTAACAATGCACTTACGCTCGCTGAGCATTTGGAAGTCCCAGCGACTATTCAAATGACGAAGATGCTTGAGCAGCGCTTCTCTGATTTCGATCAAGAAGTCCGCACATGTTCCAATTGGAACCACGACGAGGAGTATGACTCCGAAGTCGATATCAACATGTCGCAGCTGGGTCCTTCCAGTCATATGGAGGACTTTGAGCGCACAACTACCTACGGTGCGTCAGAATTGGCCTCCGTCTTCAATGATATGTCAATGGACTCACGTGACTCTGATAAAGAGAATTGTGCTCCAACTCCTGAAACAGGGGAGTATGAACTACACGAAGTAGGGTATGTCGATCATCCTTCTCTTCCTCCTCTGGAAGTTGCTGTTGCCTCTGGAAAAACCTACCATCTTTATACCAAAGATGCGTATGGTAAATGCACGCATACACAAACTCTCAGAGCGCGAAGTTCAAACAAGCTGATGGACATTGTCTATAGACAACATCAGGACTTTGTGCGGAGGCAAGGAGAAGCCATGATACGTGGAGAAGTGCTGGAGCCTACAACTTCAGAAATGCGGAACATAGACCTTATATATGGGTCTCGTGCACCAACGCCTGAGCCTGATCTTTCAGCTTGGGATCCGATGATGAACAGTGAGGACACTGTTTCCCTTGATTGGGGAACAGATGAAGAAAGGTACGCCTTTCTCACACAGCACTTATGCAATGCTGACAATCAGACAGCCTTGGACCTCTTACTAAAAAGTATAAGGATACCAAGTTGTAAAAATAAAAAATGTACCGTCTGTAGTGTCTCCATTGTACAGTATGAATATCGGCGTGCTTGATGTTTTGAAATGCGAGCATGGTCAATATTTCACACAGTGTGCTAAGTGTCAAGAGAAAATAAGCTCCACGTGGCTATTAGACTCAGGAGCTTCGGCGCACTTCACTAATAAAATTAGTGACTTCATTGAGTACGAGCCAGCAGAAGAATCTGACCGGATACCGGTTAGAACTGCGTCTAATACTATTTATGTAGAAGGATCTGGAACAGTGCTTCTTAAGCACTACATTAATGACGCTTTAGTAACTACTAGAGTTCATCCAGTCCTCTACATACCTAAAATGACAACGCGGTTGCTTTCTATGGGAGCATTCTTACAACAAGGTATGCGTGTAATGGGCAATGCGCAACATATTACCTTATACCATAAAGTACAATCATTTGTCCAATGTAAACCCATTTTAAATGGACATCCATTATATTGGCTAGATGCGCAATCTATTGAAGTAGAAACACAGTCAGCAGAAATGCCACTGATCTACAAAGTAGATTACGATCTTATGCATCGTCGCCTCGGACACCCATCCAAAGAGGTTCTAAGACATGCTAAGGATTATACAAAGGGTTTTCCCGATGGAATTACAATTCCTACAACTGATGGTATTTGTCCAGGATGTGCGCAAGGCAAAATGCCTGCAGCATCTCATCCTCCATCTGATACTAGGGCTAAAGCTCCTTTTAATCGTATTCATTCCGATCTAAAGAGCTTCCCTATACCGTCATATCATAAATATAAGTATTTTATCGTCTTCCTAGATGATTATACTTCATATGCATGGGTATCACTCTTACGCGACAAAGCTTCGGCAATTGGCGCTCTGAAACAATGGGTAGCGTTAATTAAAAATCAATTTAACACTACAATAAAAGAGTGGATGTCCGATGCCGGCGGTGAATACAAATCAGATGTGTTCCTTAAAAACTTTAAAGGATGATGGCATTACAGTGCTACAAAGCGTACCTCACACGCCACAACAAAATGGGCGTGCTGAACACTTTATGCGCACTATAATGGACAAAGCAAGTCAATGCGACTTGATGCTTGTATACCACAGTCATGGTGGGAATTTGCAGTATTACATGCTGTACATTGTTATAATAGAACACCTATGAGTCGCCTTAAATGGCAAACACCATATTTTCTATTAAACGATGACATTCCAGACATTTCACATCTCAGAGTGTTTGGATGCGGTGCTTATGTGCACATCCCAGAAGCTCGGCATATAAACAAATTATCCCCCAAAAGCAAGCTTATGATCTACTTAGGTAGACCTTCTGGAATGAAAGGCGATGCCTTCATGCGTCATCATAACACCGTATTCTATTCAGATAAAGCTCTGTTTGATGAAATGTTATTTCCTAATTGTACTACTGGACCAAAAGACGGTAGAACAAGAGGAACAACCCAGTTGAATAAACCACCATCTAATCAACCACCCATTGATGCGTCTGAAGACACCACTCCTGGTGATCTTGACTCACCACTTCCCGAGCTTCTAAAAGGGAGACATGCTCAACAACCCGACGGGGTTGATCAGGTTCCAGATGAACCTGAGGCTGCTGTTCAGCCTGATGAGCCGCAAGCTCTGCCTCCCGTACCAGATCCTGTACCTCCTCCATTTAAACCGAGGAGATTCTGGACGCTTGAGGAAAACAACTACTCTTCCTGAAAATGTCTATGGAGATAAACCTCCTAGCAAAACGCTAGCAGACATTGAGCAAAGTCATACTTGGCGAAAACTGGTAACAAACCAGCCGGGTAGCTCTCGGCAGCATTTACGCCAAGATCAGCCAATTCCAGGAGGAATTCCTGAGCAAATCGAGCCTGATCCTCCAAGTACAAAGAGTGACTCTTCGCACGACTCAGAGGATGAAGTAGATCAGCAGTGCTGACCCCCTTGCTCAGGAAGGGGGAGTCCAAATTCCT
>WITN01000978.1:0-30359 GCA_015025155.1 Lactarius quietus | reverse complement strand
CCTCCTTCATGCATCTTCCGTCAGGGAGAGCATCCCCACCAGTACATTGCAGTCATCACTCCCCAGGAGAAGAGTGGCGCCCCATAGATGAGTTCTACCAGGACTCTGGTTATCACCATCCGGACCATTGAACAATTGGTCACAACTCCCCCCAGATTCCCTAGCGTCCTTCCATTCCGAGTCTCAGCCCCCCACTTCCTCACCATCTACCCCCCAAGGCAAGATCTTGCCATTGCCCTTGGAATTCCCCCCCTATATGCCTGCTCAAAGGCAATCCTCGACCTCCCCAGCCAGGACCTTCCACTAGGGTCCATCAAGTACAATTTCAGAATGGGAATCAAGAACGTCTTCGAACCCTCAACGCCCTCATAAAGATGGCATACGTGGCACCCTAGTGATCCTAGAGGTGCACGATTTCTTGGACAGAAGGGTGGTAACAACGTACGGTTACCTACCTTCTACGGGGAACAAGTGTTTGTGGTACATCAAGGGTACCATTTCGAAGACGTGGTGAGGACAAGCCCTCACCTTTTAGCATATTGTTTTCCTCTCGAATTCCCCAAGACCCCTTCGATTACATCACCACCCACAGTGACAACAAACCATTGTAACCATTTACTGTACTAGTAAGTGGTTATATAAGTAGTTGTTACTTCGTCAAATATATTGGGGTTATTGTACCAAGTGTCAGTATTTCCAAACCACCTTCAAGAAGGAGAAAGACTCCGACAATCCCAAGCCCTCTTTGAAACCCATCGCCTCTTACAACTCAGGACTTATTATCCTGAAACATCTTTGTTCAACACCAGTCAGTGCAAAGTCATCGACTGTTGGAGCACCCCCCATTACTCCTAAATAAGCTCAAAGACCTCTTGCCCTTTGGTAAGGTAACTTACCAGTGGGACTACGAAGATTTCCAAAACATTGACTTAGCAAGAATTGCTGAAGCCGCCCAAGAACAACTTTTGTACTGGCATCTATCTGACGCCAGTACTATTCACAATTCCCCAGCGAGTCCCTTCTATTGTGGACCAAGGACAACCATTTTTGGTTCATCCACATTCCCCCCCAAGAACAAGAACTCATCCGTCGTATCAGAGCAGGAGAGCATGTCAGATACTTAGAGAGTACCTCTCTCAACTACACCAGATCCAAGTCAACTGGCAAGAAATCCATCTTGTCACCAGGGGAACTGAGTTCCACCTTGCCATAGTCGAAGGAAAAGAGTTCACTTACAAGTGGAGCTCTTCCAGTTGGGAAACTACCCTTGAAAACCCAGACCACCACCTTATCAACCCTCAAATTTATCACCTTCCCCCAGACATTCCAGACGACCCTGAAATCCTTGAGTTCGCTGAAGCGTGAGCACCTCCACCCCTTATCGAAGTTTCACTACCACCAAGCAGTCCCACTAGCATACCAACAGAGTCTGTTGACGATTGGGGAGAACCTAACCTTTGGAACGGACCTAGAAGGTGTTGGTGTGCAAAGGAAGTGTGTGACTGTGGATACAGACCAGATACCCACCTACTCCACCTAGTGTAGTATTGTGGGCCCCAGGCAATGCCTACCTACCCTTTACACAATAAAGAGTAGATTTCTTGTCCAGATCCAAGCTGGAAAACATCGGAGAAAGTATAGTCAATTGGGCTATCAACCTTGTGTCCCAAAACATCCAACAACGCCCCCATAGAAGACGAAATCAGAGAACACATGTGGAATATCCTTCCATACACGAAGAAGACCTCCACCTCAATTTGCCATCCCAAGTCCCAGTTGTCCCTAGGATTAACCAAGCTGGTCCATCTGAACCAGTGTACCCATCCATCAGAGAACCCCCAACTCCATGCCCAGCAAACCCCATCGCCAGGCAGCACTCCACCAGTAGTGAAGAAGCCAACTACCTTCAAACAGAGACAGTACAGTTACACTGTCATTATCCAGAATCTGTCTACGTAGCGGAGCACCTACCTACCAGAAGACCAAGAGAACTCCAAGCATTCAAAGAACACTGCAGATTGCAGTATGACCAACACCAGATCTCCCTAGACGTTCACCACCCCTTGAGCCACATTAGAGAGTTCACGTCAAGCATCCTCAACTTCCAGAACTACCTTTGGAGGAGCAAAACCACAGTCACCTACTTTGGTATCTACGAAGAATACCATTGGATCCATCGACAAGTCAGATGAAACCAACCGGACAAAGCCATCTTGCAACCTGCCTATAAGATCCATTACCAGTGGAACAACGATGGTTGGACTGTCACCAGGTTACCCTGCCATTAGTGAATGAGTCAAAGCACAACTCCGGTAACAAGAGAACTCACAGAAGAGGAAGAAAACCTCATTCCAGCCAGCATCTACGACACATCTTTTGACCTAATCCACAAACAAATCCAAGGCAAATTCCTTGACAGACCAGTCTACAGCAACGACGGTCACTTTCCTTGGATTTTCCTAGACACTCTTGAAGAAGTTACCATCAAAGACTTCGCTCAAGTCCACCCCCACATCTCCCACGTCCACAATCTTGATTACACCTCACTTATCGGCGACTACAAATCCAAACAAGTCGAGTGGACATTCCATAGAAACCGGTGGGAATACAAGAACAAGAAACCAGTTCAGTTCTCCGACTCAGAAGACGAACCTTCTAACCACGAAGAGGAAGCAACCTCAGCCCAAGAAACCCAACCAGAGCCACAAGCGTGGTCACCACCTAGAACACCACCTTCAGGCGCCAGATCAGCGCACAGTGAATCAAGTGACCAAGAAGAGGTCTCCCAGATCCTAGGAAGCGTCACCAGAAGAGTAGAAGCACTTATCACCACAGTATCCCAGCCACAGACACCACAAGCAGTTCCAGGTGCACTTCCAGTAACACCAGCGCAGGCATCACAGTCGTTCATGCCTACACCTTCGGCTACAACATTCCCACTTCCACCAACAGTACCCCCAGTTCATGTAGCAACCCCTACACCCAGTCAGCACCCAAGTACCCCTGCTTATTCCAGTTGTTCCACGTCCCTGAGTCAACCTAGTACACCCAGCACACCAAGTACCCCAGCAAGCATGTCTGGTTCAGCAAACACCAAGTTATTGGGATCTCCCCCCGAATCATTTGATGGTAGTCCTGCTAAGGCGAAGCCTTTTGGAACAATCTAGAGAACTACTACTACCTCAATGAGTCCACATATTCAGATCAAGGAAAGAGGGTTTCAGCCGCTCTAACACACTTCAAAGTTGCACTTCTGCCAGAGAATGGGCCCAAGATAAACAAAAGAGAGCCTTATCAGTTACACCTGTCGATTTTGGAACATGGGTAGACTTCCGCGACAGTTTCAAGAAACACTTTGTCCCAGCATACTCAATGCTGGAGGCTACCAATGCTATGTACACCTCCAAGATGGGCAGACGCCCTTTCAATGAATGGTACCAAGATTGGTCAACCTTCGCTTCCCGAAGTGGAGCCAATGAAGAAACCCAGATGTACGCCTTTAGAAAGGCGCTCCCCATGGCACTACACCAGAAGATAATGGGTGTATCACCACAGCCTACCACGCTAGAAGACCTAGCAGAGAAAGCACAAGAGTTTGATCAACTCTGGTGCATGTACAGCACCCCTACCACATTTAACAGAAGTTCAGGCCCACGAAACCATGCCATAACCACAGAAGAAGATCATGCACAAGTCAATGTTACCACAGGACCATCACGTCCCCTGTTGGGTGGAAAGATATCAAAGGAAGAGAAAGACAGACGCTTCAAGGACAAGCTCTCTTTCTACTGCGGAAAACCTGGTCATAGGGCTAAAGAATGCCGCATCAAGACAAGCCAGTACAACCAAGGGACAGGAAATCGACGTCCAAATCCACGCCAAAGAAGCGACTTCAGAGCTTGTGCTACAGTAACCCCAGAAGATCAATTTGCCAAAGAAGAACACGCAGAAGAGCATCCGGCCCAGGTAGCGGCCATGTACCACAGCCCTCGTCCCCAAGTCATGATTCCAGCCCTCACTCCTGCCCTATCAATGAGGATTTTTGAAGTGTCCCTCTGCTGCACTGTCAGTTGGGACTTTACGTTTGTCCAGGTCTAGTTTTGAGAATAGGTTTTCTCTCCTAGAGACATTAGACTCTGAGCCTGTACCCGGTGATACTATACGAAATAGACGATCACCATCTATTACACTCAGAGTGACTCTAGTTGGGAAAACAACTGGATGAGAAATCAGTGCACACGCCCTGCTTGATAGCAGTGCAGAAGGAATAATCATGGATCAAGACTTTGCCACCAAGAATAACCTCACCCTGCGAACACTTGTCAACCCACTACCAGTAAAGAATGTGGATGGAACACTCAATAAGAGGGGATCAGTCAAGTATACTACAATCCAGAAGATCCGGGTTAAGACCATGGATAACGACTACCATGAAGAAACATCAGAACTCTATGTTACCACACTAGGGGACCATGACATTATCCTAGGAACAGATTGGCTCCATGCACACAACCCAGAAGTAGACTGGGCGTTACCACAGATCGCCTTCACAAGATGCCCCAAGAATTGTACCTTGTCCAAGTACCCCCTAGTAATCACATCCTGAAAGCCGCAGACACGTGCTACCACCATCAATGCCTTGCATCCAGTAGAAGATGAAACCCCAACAACCGAAGATGCCTTTGCCCAGGAAGCCATGGAAAGCTTCTTGTACAACCACAGTTTTAGCAAGTATGACGACCTTGCTATCCAGTCAAAATCCACTGCCAGTACGGCCATTGCAGCAAAGAATGCGCCTAAACAATGCTTTGATCACATTCCTGCCCAGTATCACAAGTATTCCAAGGTTTTCAGTGAAATCGCCTCACATCGGCTTCCAAAACATCAAGCTTGGGACCATGCCATCAAACTCAAACCAGCCTCTAAGTTGCGCAATTGCGGCATCTACAGACTCACACCTAGAGAATCAGCAGCACTCAAAGAATATATCACAGAACATTTGTGAAGGGGATACATCCGCCCTTCCAAATCCCCTATGGCCAGTCCCTTCTTCTTCGTAGATAAGAAGGATGGCAAATTGCGCCCAGTCCAAGACTATCGTGCCCTCAATGACATTACGATCAAGAATGCTGCCCCCTTACCACTAATCCCTGAGTTAATTGACAAACTATGTGGCGCCAGGTACTTCACCAAGTTGGATATTCGTTGGGGATACAACAATATCCATATCAGAGAGGGAGACGAACATAAAGCTGCCTTCAAAACACACCTTGGCCTATTTGAACCCACTGTCATGACCTTTGGCCTCTGCCATGCCCCTGCCACATTCCAGACATTTATGAATGGCATCTTTGAAGACATGATAGATGATGGACATGTTGTCGTCTATCTGGATGACATCCTCATCTTTTTGGAAGACCCTGCCCTGTTGAATAACTTAACCCATGAGGTCCTTTCACGTCTAGAAACACACGACTTATATCTCAAACCAGAGAAATGTGTGTTTGCTCAGACGTCTATTGAATACCTTGGGATTGTTATCTCAAATGGACAACTCAAGATGGACCCTGCTAAAGTTGCAGGAATCACGGATTGGCCCACTCCACGTACTGTCAAACATGTCCAAGCCTTCCTTGGTTTTTGTAACTTCTACCGACATTTCATCAAGGATTTTTCTACCATCGCCAGACCTTTGTTCGACCTCACCAGAAAAGAAGTCCCGTTCCTCTGGGGAACATCACAGGAGTCCGCTTTCCGCACCCTTATCCAGGCCTTTGTCATGGCCCCTGTCCTTGCTCTTCCTGACCATAGTAAACCCTTCTGACTCATCACCGATGCCAGTGACTTCGCCATGGGAGCCATTCTTGAACAACCTGATGCGTTGAACAGATGGCACCCTGTTGCTTATCATTCCAAGTCCTTACAACCAGCAGAGCAGAATTACGAAATCCATGATAAGGAACTTCTGGCCATTATCCAGCTTTGGACATTTTTCGTCATTACCTTGAATGTCATGACGATAACCTTGAAATATGGTCCGACCATGGCAATTTGGTTTATTTTGCCACAAAGCAGAAGCTCACACATCGTCAAGCGCATTGGGCTTTATTCCTTTCACGTTTCAAGTTTACCATCATTCACAAGCCCGGCATGCAGAACAAGTCGGATGCACTGTCCAGGCATCCAGACCTTAAAGAGGGGATAGCATCTGAAGATGAGTTGTGTATCCTACTAGACACCAAGTTTTTCACAATCCGCACAACCTGTCCTACAGCAGTCACAGTTTTAGGAGATACAACCCTACATCAAAGAATCAAGTCAAGCCAGGAATATGACAAAGATGTCAGCATCGCCATAGAAACTATCTTAAAGAATAGTCCAAGGTCCATTGTTAAAGGCCTAGAAGAATGGAACCTAGAGGACAGAATCATTCTGTTCAGAGGACAAGTCTATGTCCCAAAAGATGATGCACTTCGAAGAGACATTGTCAAGAGATATCACGACCATGTAGCCACAGGACATCCAGGAAGATGGAAGACCTATGAATTGGTATCAAGAGAATTCTGGTGGCCAGGGATATCCACCTTTGTCAAGAGTTATGTAGATGGATGCGCCACATGTCAGGCAACTAAGATCAAGCCAAGGACTCAAGTACCTCTATTACCAAATCAAATACCCACAGACGTATGGGGAGTTATCACCATGGATTTCATCACAGACCTCCCCACCTCCCAAGGATATGACTCCTTGTTCGTGGTGGTAGATCATCTCAGCAAAGCCACCATTGTCACCCCTTGCAATAAAACCATCACTGCCGAAGAAACATCCAAGTTGTATATGAAGAATGTCTGGAGATGAACTGGACTACCACGCCAAGTTATCTCTGATAGAGGACCCCAGTTTGCCTCTAAAGTCATGCAAGAAGTCTGGGAACGATTGGGAGTCAAGTCCACCATGTCCACAGCCTTCCACCCTCAAACAGATGGTGAAACAGAAAGAGTCAATCAGGAATTGGAACAGTATCTCTGTGTTTTTTGTAACTTCCAGCAAGACAATTGGGTAGAACTAATACCCTTCATGGAGTTCGCCCACAATGCTCGCCAACACAGCGCCACAGGAAGATCCCCCTACGAAGTCTGGTACGGATTCAAACCAGAGTTCATTCCCCCAGTAAACTTCGCCACCAAGATTCCCACAGTAGAGGAACGTCTCCGCACCCTAGATCAAGTACGATCTGAAGTCACAGCAGCACTGAAGGTAGCTGCAGAGGTCATGAAAAGGTCTAGAGCACCCATTGCTTCGCACGAATTCAAACCAGGAGATCTAGTCTGGTTAGAAGGAACCAATGTTCACACTACACACCCTAAGGCCAAATTAGCACCCAGACGTCATGGTCCATTCAAAGTACTATCTACATGGGGAGTTAATTGCAAACTCCAATTACCCAAGTCATGGCGAATCCATCCAGTCTTCCACAGTTCCCTGATATCATCATATAAGGAAACCCCTGCACATGGACCTAACTTCACCAGACCTCCTCCGGATATAGTTCAGGGAGAAGAAGAACATTCCGAAGTTGAAGCAGTACTCCAGTCCAAAGTATCACCCAACAAAAAAGGGATCTTGTACCTCCTCAAGTGGAAAGGCTACCCTAGCTCCGAAAACTCCTGGCTCCCTGCATCACAAATGAAGCATGCATCATACCTTGTCCAACAGTTTCACACCAGAAATCCTTCTGCGCCTCAACCTAGTAATCTTAGAGTGCTGACAGCGCAGCACAGTCCTAAAGAGGGGATACTGTCATGAACCTATACCACGGTCCATGACAAACCCATGAACCTCAAGAGTGTGCAAGGGAGCGCGCACACAAAACCTGGGAAGCAGAGTATTGGTCTAGTAGAACTAGCCAAGACAACACGTGTGAAAGGATTAAATAATCCTCACCTTCCTATTCAAGAAGGACCTGGTCTGGAACCGGGACTTACCAAGCAAAGGATGACCAAGTAAGTCACTAGATAAGCAGAGCTTATCAAGAGACTTGCCATTGGACAGTATATTTGGAACCCTTTTGGCATGTTCCACAATCCCCTGATAAGTGGAGCTTAACAGAGATTAATGCCATTGGGTAATATACTTAGAAACCTTCCAGAACATTCCATGGGCCCACCTGCGGATCGGAGTTGGGCCTCCCCTAAAGTACGCACAGACCATGTATTTGGGTATATAAGCTAGAGCAATACAATGGACAGTCCCTCAGACTGTCCACTTGTGACATCCCCACTTGTACTATCCTCCGTCTAACTGAGCAGCTTCCCACCATTGGGTTGTTCCTCATCCTTGTCATACTACTCATGGTCCATTGTTCCCTGTCCCTGTTCTACTCCCTTGTTGGTTCGACATCAGCCCATCTAATCCTTGTGACCTTGAGCCTCGCTGTTGTGTATAAACAGTGAGCACTCATCACAGTTACCGGTCAAAGGGATTTTCCCACAGTTTTGCCCTCCAGGCTAATGATGCAGCATACATCGCTCTCGAATGTAACAGCGTACCCTGCTTTGGCTATACAGCTGATAGAAGCGACGGACATTGCCATTTTGGGAGCATGGAGCGTGTCGCGCAGTATGATGGGGGTGGTGAATTTGCTGTTTGGTACTTGTATGTGCAGGTTCCCTATGCCTGTGGCGAAAAATAGGCACTTGTCAGCTGCCATAATAGGATGTGGGGGGATGTCACGGTAGGATGAGAATAGGTGACAAAAGGGGGACATATGACACAAGGCGCCTGAGTCATACAACTCACACTCGTTCTTCAGCTTGCTGCAAGTTAGTCTGACTTCTGGTGTTTCTTCAGCATCTTCTTCGGCATTCTCAATTGCTGCCCATGTCATGAACCTATACTTCAGTCCGTGACTTACCCAGGAAACTCGAGAGTGTGCAAGGGAACACACACACAAACTCAGGAATACAAAGTATTGGTCTAGGGGAACTAGCCAAGACGACACGCGTGAAAGGATTGGATAATCCTTTCCTTCCTATTTAAGAAAGAACTGGTCCGGAACTGGGACTTACCAAGAGAAAGTCTGTTGATTGGTAAATGAAGATTGTTGATCAAACACCTGATGAGTGGAGCTTGTCAGGGATTAATGCTATTGGATGATATACTTAGAAACCTTCCAGCACATTCCACTCAATCTTTAGAACTCTTCTAGAGTATTCCATGGGCCCACCCGTGGATCGGAGTTGGGCCTCCCCTAAAGTACGCACAGACCATGTATTCAGGTATATAAGCTGGAGCAATGTAACAGACAGTCCCTCAGACAGTCCACTTGTGACATCCCCACTTGTACTTTCCTGTCTACTGAGCAGCTTCCCACCATTGGGTTGTTCCTCATCCTTGTCCTGCTACTTGTGGTCCATTGTCTTCTCTCCCTGTTCTATTCCCTTGTTGGTTTGACATAAGCCCACCTGATCCTTGTAACCTTGAGCCTCACTGTTGCGTTTAAACAGTGAGCACTCATCACAGCCCATGCTTCAGCCTCAGATTCTTGCTGGTCTGCTGCTGCAGCGCCTTCTTGCTGTCCTCTTCTCTTTGGCCCTTGTCCTTCTTTTCCTCCACCCCTTGCCCAACACTCCGACATCATGTGGCCTCACTTCATGCAATTGAAGCATTTGATGTCCTTCTTGGACTTCTTCTTTCTGGCATCAGCGGTAAGTGCTTCGTCTTGTCCTTCAGCTGGCTTACCCTTCTTCAGAACACGGCAATCATACTCATCCGTGAGCAGGCTTATGACGTCTTCTGGCGTTAACTTGGTCTTGGTGAGCCGGGCTGTCGTAGCCATGGAAGTCGTGTTATTGTCGTATGTGGAGGGAAGTGATCCAAGGAGGATTTGAGTGTATTCCCCTTTGGGGATGGTCTTGCCCATCGCGGCTAGTTGCTTGCGAAGGTTAGCCAAGTTGTTGAAGTGGGCACGTAAGTTGTCCTCTTCCCCGCACTTTGTCTGCTGAAGTTGTTTGCTGAGGTCCACTATTATCATCTCCGTGCATCCCTTGTATAATGCCTTTAGCATGTCCCAAGCATCCTTGGCACGCATGCTTCCCTTGATGCGATTGAAGACTGAGTCGGGCACTGAAGCAGCGAGAGTTTGCTTCATGGTTGCCTCACCAAGCACCCACCGCTCAGATGATGTGAGTCCCGCAACAGTTCCTGCTGACCCATAGGTCGCGGGCTTTGTTGAGTTGGTCAGATGTTTGGCCAGGCCCCTTGAGTCCATAGCCCATATCATCCGATCCCAGTACACAACCCAGTTGGACCCATCCACCGCCAACTTCGGGAGCTTTATGCGTAAATTGTCGCCCATGGCGAATAGTTCAGGATATACAAATAGTTAGCTTTTTGAATGTAGGTTTTATCTCGTACAAATTTCCTAGGCGTGGGCAGGGCCCATAACCTAGAGTCGATTCACCGAATAAGAGTCATGTGTCACATGTTCACAACATGTTGTGAGAAGAGCGAGAGCAAAGTTCTTAGATAGAATAGAGGATTTCAAGACAATGAGTGGTCGGATGGTTTCGAGAACAACTTGGGTGATAATTCACAGTCCACATGCAGTACACTTTATACTACTTTGTTATCATAATTTGTAAATATGGGGTGTGGTACGAAGATAAGGTAACGAAGCTGCACATCAACACGTTGTGTGGAAACAAGGTCATGGGGGTTCAAGTGAGGTGAGGAATCATAGTCACAGACCATGTGAATAGGATAAACGAATAACTGGGAAGTTTGGACGGTTGGATACATTGGAACTGAGGTGGTGAATGTGGTGTAAGTCACTTGCCTCACCCTCGTGGCGTTGGGCTCGGCGTGCTCACGCTTGATCCAGAGTGGTAGTCTGGGAAACAGTGAAATGGTTTGGAGTAATTGATTTGCCTGTAATATAACAGCCTGAGGCTGTATGTGTCACGAACCTATAACACGGTCCATGACAAACCCATGAACCTCAAGAGTGTGCAAGGGAGCGCGCACACAAAACCTGGGAAGCAGAGTATTGGTCTAGTAGAACTAGCCAAGACAACGCACGTGAAAGGATTTGATAATCTTCAACTTCCTATTCAAGAGGGACCCGGTCCGGAACCAGGACTTACCAAGCAAAGGATGACCAAGTAAGTCACTAGATAAGCGGAGCTTATCAAGAGACTTGCTATTGGACAGTATATTTGGAACCCTTCTGGCATGTTCCACAAACCCCTGATAAGCAGAGCTTAACAGAGATTTATGCCATTGGGTAATATACTTAGAAACCTTCCAGAACATTCCATGCTATCTTTAGAGTCCTTCTAGAGTATTCCATGGGCCCACCTGTGGATCGGAGTTGGGCCTCCCCTAAAGTACGCACAGACCATGTATTTGGGTATATAAGCTAGAGCAATACAATGGACAGTCCCTCAGACTGTCCACTTGTTGTGACCTTGAGCCTCGCTGTTGCATATAAACAGTGAGCACTCATCACAGTATGGAAAAAATTAGGGGGGTTCGCTTGCTCCCTGCGTGAAGCGGGTGCATCAGCTGGGACCCCTGGCCTGATCCGGTCCTGTCGGGTTCCCGGTGTTGGTATATTCCAACAACTGGAACATATGCAATGCAGATATGTCTGAAGCATAATTGAGAGTGGTCCACATATAGACATCATACAAAACATATTCTACATGAGAGTATATGTGATTCTGGAGTTTTAAATGTTATCAATATGAAGACATGCCTGTGCATTACACAAATCAAAATATCTCTCTCATTATAACATATGTAAACTGGGGAGCACAATCTCAGGTATATATGCTGCACTTGACTTGCACATATCACCTATACATACATACTCTGAAATAGTAAATAGTCTAAAGTACATATATTTACATCTAATTCTCAGATTGCATATCCTAAACCCATGTGCATCTGTGTGGTGGAATATATTATGATGTCACTTATACCCTAAGTATGACATATCCCAAACTCTAAGATATATGCATCTTCAGGATAAAGATATATTCTGGTGGTAGAGCTTCTGGTTCACGGGTAATATAAGATGATACACATTATGACAATCATTGGTGTATATTGTATCCCCACATTGTGTGCATTTGTGAGCACTATTCAACATCATTTGAAAGTGCACACCGGAGGAATACAGTGAAAATGTGAAGACATGCATGATTCAGCACTAATATCATTATGCCTTATGAATAGTGGTTGTAATTGGTATAAGTGCTTTTCTCGAACTCAGAGACATTTCTTCCCATATGTGTATTTGGCATGAAGCATATGCATCATGGCCTGCAAGCAATCCTCGTGCTGCAATGTTCATCCACCTCTTCCAACACTCTGCCTTGGCATGGAAATATGTAGGAATCCAATCTGCCTCATTGTGAACACTGTCTTCCTCTTCTTTCCATCGTTCAAACTGTGCTTTCACACAGAGCCAATGAACTTGATTAACTGTTCAGTCAGTCAGTCAGAATATAATCCCTTGATAAATATATGATTATGTACACTCATCCATCCAAGTTCCATCCTTTTTTCCAGAAATGCCAAAGCTCCAGATCCAGGAAAGTTGTTTGTTCCATTGACCATTCTGTGCCGCTCCATGAATAGCTGTATTAACCTGGAGATCGGCTGGAGTGAGTGCTGGCAACTCTGGAGACGTTTGAGATAGGTTCTTTAACTTCTCATATGCGTCCCTGGCCATTCCGTAGTTCTGGGCATGTTGATGAACTGTGGTATCAACATTTTGGATTACATTCCAAGCCCTGGTCTTAGTTTGCTGTGTTCTGGCATTTCTGACTTGAGTTCAGAATAAAGCAGACTTGAATCCCAAGGCAAGTCTAATAGCATGGATGGAGTCAGTTGCCTGAGCATAGTGGAGCTTGGCTTCCTTCAATGCAAGAGATTTGACACCATGGCTAGCACACCATTGCCATCCAATTGTAGATGGGAGGAGGATGGGGATATCCTCAGAATGAGGCCCATCACTCCCAGATGGATTAGATGTATGTGCGATGATTGCTGTAACTCTAGAGTTGTCAATGTCATCTATATGGTCATACTCAGCATAGTCTGCCAGTGATGGTATTGTCATATCGTCCATTGGTCCATGGTGGAGCAGGAATCCATCAGCCTGATGCTCAAACATGTCAATGAGCTTTTGAAGGCGAACATGCTTGTTTTCTATCACTTGTAGCTCCTCCAGTGTGAGATGAGAACCACCACTCCGAAGCTGATATTGGAGAGTCAATCTAGACATCACATCAGTGTGATATCATAATGACATATATGCTAAGCTGACATACTGCAGTTCCTGAATCTTGAGCCCACACAGAATCCAAGATGTCTGCCCATGAATGGAATGATCTCCTTCCTCCTCCATAATGAGCTGTGTCTGGATATCAGATTGGGAAGGGGCTTCACACATGGCTCAGTTGAGTAGAGATTGTTTAGGGCTGATTCACATACCTTTCTGCTTCACAATGTCATATATATCCATTGATGATGGCATTGTTTGTCTGTCTTCCTGAGCATGCTTGTCTTCCTGCATCCATTGTGCTGTCTTGGACTGAAAGTGTTCACTGAGAGCCTTATATGCTTTAGAGCTGGCCTCCAAGCCATCACCCAAGCGCTTCCATCTCCTGAGTAGGGAGGGAACTGTTATGTCCATGTCAGTATCATATGCACATATGCACATATGTAATTGAGACTGTGGAATGACTTACCAATGCAGACAAGCTTCTTCCAATTTGAGTGGTTCATGTGAGCATCTAGTACCTCTTGCCTATGGCTCAGGGACATCCCTCTAATGCTTCTGGAAATATTATTCAATGGAGCCCATAATGTCTCTATTATTTCCCCATCAACCTGCTTTGCTCCGGGGATATAGCTGGGGGAATAGCGAGGCAAACAAGAGTCCCCTGATGGTCATGAATATGGAACAGTCCTATTCCAGTCCAGAGTTCCATGGAGCTTGGAAGGGAGAGGTGTGGACTATCTTTGACTCTGTCCTGGAAGTTAACCCTGTATTGGCACATAATGTCATACATGACAAGTGCGATTGGAATATCTTGCATGTTGTAAGAGAGTGCCTTGCATATACTATAGTCCATATTTATCTGCCTGGAATCGATGATTGAGATATTGTCACGTGATGACATCGTACCGAACCCTGCACGCACCAAACATCGCAAGTGCACTCATGAGCACTGGAAGAACTGCCAAGATTACCCTGAAGCACACACATGGGTATTAGGTCAGCTGGCATATAGCGAAGAAGAAGAAGAGGTTCACGCTCTCGTATGGGCCCAGGCAGATGGATATCCTGAGGCAGAAGAAGAAGACTATGAAGTGGAGGAGGATGAAGCCCTCCATATACGCCAGTTAGTGAGTGGAATGATTGTCCACCTGTCAACCGCAGACACTGGCACAAGTGTTACAGGAAGGATGAAGGTCACATGATCTGTCATGTGAAAGTCCCAGATCATGCCTTGTATCTGGTCTAACCCATAAGTCATGGGACTTCAAGGATGGAAGGTTTTGTATAATCTAACGTTTCCTCGGATGTGAGATTCCCGAGAGGCCGAAGAAGATGTCACGTGTAGAAGAGGAGGTCAAGTCCCAGGTCACAGTATGTATCTGACCTAAGCCATAACTCAGGGGACTTCGGTGTTGTATCAAGAATGGAAGATTATGGAAGGTTCTGGAAGGGCCATGGTAGGCATGAGGTCAGAGGCAATTCCTGACAGCTGAAGGTCTAGACATTTCCTTGTATGGTTCAAGTTCTGATGGAACAGGTTCTGATGCGCTGGTATTGCGCCCTGACATTTGTTATCCATGTTCTCTATTGTTCTCTTGTTCTATGATGTCATTTGTGAGTCATGTGTTGTTCTTATCTCTGACTCATGGTCGTGTTATCTCTGACTCATGTGGGGCCTTATGCCTCATGTACTGTATGTTTTATGATAAGCCCCTGTGGCTTGATGGACAATTCCTATTGGCAGATAAGGTCGTAGGTCGTGTTACTATAGTTCGAGCTCAGCTTTAAAGCTAGCTTGAAAGTACTATATATACTAGGCAGGTATCGCCAGTAGTCGTTAGCTTAGTTGTTTTGGACTTCCACCTGTATTCTTCTCAGGTTCTATTCAAAGCATTCTTATAGCAGAGTCATTGGTCTGTGTGACTAGTATCTTATCTTGTTGCCAACTTGTGTGTCAAAGCTATCACCTTGTTAGGCCATTACAAGGGGACCTTTTCTGGTTTATCGCCCTTCATGAGTTCTTGTTGAGTTGTAAGCCATGCGCTTAGCTCATCGTTTGATACAAGGAAGCCCTCGGATCCAAGTCGGATCAGCGTTTGGTGGAAACGCTACAGATATGCTTTCATCAGAACAAAATCAAAATGACGTGCCTCTCTCCTTTTTGGAAGTCGACAACAGATGTTGGAACAAAAAACCCATGATTGCAGGCTGTTGCACCAATTCCTGTGACATCAAGGTGAGCCCTGCTTGAATTTGCCTGCTCGATAGCTTTGTATGTGTTACATGTGCTCGGCTTAGTTTGTGTTAGTTAATGCAATCTAATTATGAGTTTCCACATACCTGATCTATTTGCCTTCTGGTCCGGAGATGCTCTTTGTATGGCTCCAGATCAGCCATGAAGCCCATACCTGCCAAAAGAGCAATGTCTTTTTCTCTGGACCTATGCTTCATATGCTCGGCGGAGAAATTGCCATCCATAATAAATGTTCTAATGAGTTGTTTCCTGTCACATAGCATATGATTTGCTTATTAAATGGATATGATTGTGGGGATGTCACATATGGTTCATATCTCATACTCCAATCATCTGGAAGATTGATTTCAGGCTGTGGGCATGCTGGGCAAAATACACCCATTGCACCCTCTTGAATATCTTTCCCTTCTTGATGTCCAAAACCCTGCTCCATTCTATTCCTGAGGTCTCTCCACTGACAGGAGGCCCTTAAAAGCTGTTTGTACATATTCTGTGAAGTCCATTTAGATATTGGTTTAGCTGATTGGAAGGAAGTATAGCATACTGGAACGAGATTAGGAAACATCTTGCTTGTTGTACTTTGCAACTTTGAATAGTATTGTTGGCCTGTGGTTTTGCATTCCAGGTTGTCTCTCAAGAAATCATCAAGGACTGAGAATGTGAACACTGTTTTGATACTTTTGAATGTGGCTGGAAATAGTCCACCATGGAGCAGCAGCTCATCCTTGACATCATCCTTGGAGCAAACACAGAATATGACCTCATGTTCAAAAACTCCATTTTGATCTACAATTGTCAGCATCATATTTCCGGAGGGCATGGTGTATGTCTGGTTGGGTGAATTGTCCCCAGAGTCCAGGAAGGTCTCTGGAAGGTCAAATAGTGTGTCAGAGATACCAGGAATATGCACAGGGCCCTCAGGATGTGGTGTGTCCCTAGGGGTTGGGAGCTGTGGACCTATCACTGGAGATTCGAGACAATCCGGAATGGATGGAAGGGAAATGTTATCCATATGTCCCTTTCCTTTACAGTTTGTCTCGTTGATATTGGCAAGTGCAGTAGCCTGTATGCCCTGAATTTAAATTAGAGTTTGCACATATATTGAAGGCTCATATGTGCCTATGTGGAAGGGAATATGCACATACCTCAACTGTTTGTGGACATGGTGAACCATCATGTCTGATAAATAAAATGAATCCCAGGGAGTGCAAAGACACCGGTGTATAGTGTGTTGCAGTCCAGAGCAGTGGCCAATGAAAGGGTGAGTGCTTGTGCTTTATAACACAGCATCCCTTGCAGAATAATGGCGCTCCAAAGCAGTCCGTACATTTGACCTCGAATTTGTCATTGCACATAGAACACCTTGGAGTGGCTGGTCTTCCCTCCATATCCAATAGCATTCGGAGATATTTACTCCAGAGTCCAAGCCACTGTTCCATGACACTCTCCATACACAGTTAGTTGGCTATCTTATATATATATAGGGATACCATGAGAGACATACATTGGTCTGGGGTTGATCCTTCTTGATGTCATCATCAGGGTGATCATATACATACTCATCAGCACATTGATGAATGGTTGCATCATCAATGGTGGGAATATTGGCCTCAGAGCTGTCTGCCAGCTCCAGACCTGATATTTCATTTTGTCCCTTCTTGGATTGTGAGTTCTGTCCTGGTTTGTCTTTGACAGTTATAAGCACTGGAATACTCTTCTCTGTGGTCCTGACACCACGCCTAGTCTTCTTATGGCGTATGAGGACCTCCTCAATGCCATGTTCTATTGCAGGAACAGGCTGATCAGCCCGACGTTGAACCATGAAGTATACAAATAGGATGCTTTGGTGGAGTCTTGTTAGATAAATCAAGGAGGATGTTATGAATGAGTAACGGTCTTCTAGTTCTATTCATGCGTTCATTTATATATTCCATATACCCGGAGGTATTGCCAATCACGTTATATATTAGATCCACCTCCAACTGTCTTGCATATGTTCATGATGTTCGAGAGTTGTTTTAATGTTATAGATGTTCCCTATCTGAGGATTTTCCGATGATCATATTGTATCATACTAATAAAGGCTTGTATGTATGCTCTGACAGCACAGCAGCTGAGACATAGTGGGAATCATATGTCTCCATGTATGTATTGAACAAATGAATCTTCTCAACCTTCATCTTCATACTCAGTGTAGGCAATATAAATGATATCACATAGTATGCTATCCACTGTATCCTTTGCCAGATACCTCTTGTTCAGTGCTGGTCATTTAACCCCTCACCTTCTTCATATCTCCTAATCTCCAAATCATCAACAATGTTTAGTTCCAATTCCACATGATTTGGATCATCATGTTCAGAGTGGGGTGTAACATGATGAGCATTGAACAGTGCCTTGGATATTTTTGATATGTTCTCCAAGTGTGTTCGAGTGTCCTGGGATTGCAATACTACTGTATCATACTTCGCATACTGTTAGCTGGACCTAGATTGATATCGGGAATAGGATCACATCAGTTTCTGAACCTTAAGTTCAGTTTCCTATTATAAAGATGAGATATCCGCATATGCAATGTGAACATGTGAAATGGATTACATACAAGGCACATTTCAACAGATACTTCAGACCCCTGGACAGAGTCTGAAATATCAATTGCAGATTCGTCAGTATAGTTTGCTAGGTGCATGTCTTCATGGAAATATTCTGATTCAGATGACATAGAGTCTCCTGGCTCAGATGCAGTGGTGTATGGATAATGGAGGGATGTGGGGGAGGGTGTACGACTATAAGTCTGCTCACTCATGTGGTCTGAATAGGCATGCATGAGCAGTGTATTTGGTAGATACACTTCATGCATGATGGAGGAGAACCATACATGGCTTTATATCATAATCATATATCTATCATTGTCTTGTACAGTGGATATCCTCGAAAATGAATGATATGTATTTCCCCCATATGGATGTCGAATGGTGTCTTGCCATCGTATCAATCATCATGTACATATGAGACTCAACATGTCAATACGCATGGCATGATCAGAATAAAACTTGCACACATGATTCACACATATGTAGTTCCCAAATATAATGTATGTCATTGTGGGGCATACCCATATCCAATTGTGGAGCATACATCATGTAAAAGTAACATGATTCATACTTTCTTTATCAGTGTGTTCTCAATACAAGTGCAGATCATTTGATCTGGGGGCACAGACATTATATCAAAGACAGCGTTCAATTCAGAGTGGTACGTATTAAACACTTGTGACAACTGGACATGATATTTGTAATTTACTGTGCTACCCCATACGAGACGATGCCCGCGAGCCAGCGACACTCAGAACTCGTGAGGGGGAAGTCGTTGCCTTCCCCTCCCCCAATGAAGCTGCTTCGTTTAATATATAGTTAGTGAAATGATATGTGTGTGAAAGCATGGAGCGACTTACATTGTGTTGGAAGCCGTACTGCCGCTTCCAGATGGTCCTGCACCTGGTGATTCTTGGATGGATAATGTTGATATATGAGCAGGATTGATTGATGTGGGGGTGCTGGCACAGGAGGCTGCAAGGCTTGAAGTGTTGAACAGTGGGATTGGTGGAGTGCGAATGAGTGACAAGAGATCAACTCCTGACGTCGCGGCCATCGATCGGAGACACGCCTCGATATTTGAGAGGTGATCATGGAACTCCATACCATCCACTAGTATGGTCCATTCCACCCTCTCCAAGGAGGGAACAATGTCCCCAACATGGCTAATATACATTAGGCAAAGTGGGAGACTAAGACTATATGAACGTACCGATGGCTGTCTGTTTGCGTGCAGACTTGAAAGTGATGGGTGCACTTTCGCCTTGATACTTTCTGTCCCTATCTTGCGGGCCCACTTCAGTGGTGGACTGCAGGGTCGTTTCTTGACGGCGCAAGCCAGGCAAGCTGTCGCATTCTTCTTCTCTGCGGCTGGCGGAGGCAACTCGTCGCTCCGGACTCTTGGCATGGCCCACAGAAGTCCTGCAATATGTGTGATCACTTCGGAGTAATATAAAGAATAGAAAAAATAGTTACCTTGACATTGGTCATCCGTGGACGCCTGGCAGGAGGGGCATCCACTTCCGAGGGTGATGTGACAATCATATGCTTGCGTGTACAGCTCATCTGTGGCGTGTTCTCACCACCCTCATCTTCATCCATCAGTTTGTCTCCCTCAGCAGCGGAGGGCCCATCTGGTGCAGGTGGTGGATTGTTGCCTTATGATATCAGCCATATACTGTAGTCATATTGATATGTGGATATCAATGGCTTATCTGACAGCTGGTCAACTTCCTTGTCATTGAAGTCCAGAGTCCCGGGCTTCCACCACTCAATGCACTCCTGGTATTGCATGAGTGTGGGGAGGTTCGTCATCATGATCTTGCTCTTGAGATTTGGATGCTGCACCTTCAAGGCGTTGAGCTGCTCAAGACAGCGTGATCTACTGAAGTTGGAAAAGTCGAGCTCCTTCTCCTCGTCTGTCTGTCCATTCGCCTTACGCCACCACTCCTCACCGATGAGTTCTATAATGGTGTGAATCCTGGGGTATGGCATCCCAGGGTGGTTGCACCCATGCCCATCAAATATCTCGTTAACCCTGTCCTATGGAAGATGTTAGGCAGGGTGGTTATGTGGAGAACAACTGTGGCACTCACCATCTCATTTCCGATGCACTGCTCATACCAGGCATCATCAATGTGCTCTCCACGGGCAAGGGCGCACTCCTGATAGCGAATGGCATAATCGAGCCGCACAGCAATCTCTATGAGGGCCCCCTCCTTGTCAGTGAGCATGTCCTTTACCTTTGGATTCATGTAAGGATACAGATGGAGAGAGAAATAATGGGGGGGAAAAGGTGAAGATGTTACCGGTGTCTGTATACGGCCCATAGGCGGCGTTCTCATGTTTTGTGGGTTCGTGGAGCTTGAAATTAATTTAAGTGTTCACATGTAATATGCCATACACACAATGCCATGTGCACAGTTGGCAATAGATCTAGATATGCTATGCATGGATGTGGAGCCAGCATCTCTTTAATTGTAGGTCTAGATTCCAGTTAATACATATTCGTCAAACTGCGCATATGTTTTATTATGTGTAGCTGGCATCTATTTAATTGTGCATCTCCACTGTGGAGTCTCTGGCGAATATATTCCTCAAAACACGTCCAGCATATGATATCAAATCAATGTGATGACCTTTGCGATGACTATGGGTGGAGTGGGTATCTGCTCAGTTGTTCCTGAAACCTTGCCTGAAACTGTATTCCTCTAACTGTATATGCACATATTACATATTACATATTCATGTGTCCTGGTTCCTGATGTCATAACTTAGCCCTCAAATATAGTCCCCATTTTTTCCCTGTGTCACACAATATGCCATCCCCTAGCCCATCTAAAAGAAGCACCAGTTTGTCCTTTTACGGAATACATTTCCCACACTTCCATACTGAAGTTTAGTGACACCAGGGCAATGGGCATATGTCGGTAAGATGCCCCCCAACCCTCGCCCAGCATATAGGGGTGCTAAGGCGACAAGCACTGGGCCAGTTACTCCTACTCTTGGTCTAGCCACTGTCTCCACTTCCACTCCAGTCATGGCCTCTGCTTCATCACAGCTAGCTACCCTGACTGCTCTGCCACCACCCCAATCTTCCCAAGGTACTTCAGGAAATGTGCAGGGGCCTAAGAGGATGAGGTACAATTTCTTAAAGTATACTCAGCTGCCTGTGGCAACTCAACCGGTATATCTCACTTCTCTAATATTGTTATTACCATATACACTGACAGTGGGTTTGCAGGCCATTGAGGTCATCAACAATGCCAACAATGCCATGGATGTCAACTCTCCACTGCCAACAACTCAGGGAAAGACTTCCTTCCTTGATAAGATAAACAGGATTGCTCCACTGCCACACCAGGCTGTCGTGGATGCACCCCAAAGTGCTGCTCCACCTATCGTGGTGCCAGCACATATATCTCCAATCTCAGTGCCATCTCCAAGGCCTCCACAGGAGGAACCTCAGAGTGTCGATCCACCAGCATTTGTACCATCACATATATCTCCTGCCTCCGTGCCATCTCCACCACTTTCAAAAGAGGCTTCACAGAGTGCTGCACCTCTGCAGGTGCCACAAGATCAAAGCCTTCCCGAAAGTGAGGAGGACATGATCGAACACATGGTATGTGTTCCCATGATGGCATATCTTATTGATCTTAAAGGTGTGTATAGGTGAGCGCCAATCCCCATCTCATTTGAGACTATACACCCGAACCAGAAGAGGAATCAGAGGATTCCGGTCTGCCTCCGACAAGGAGGAAGATGTTGATAGAGAGGCAGATTGATCAACTCTATGGATTGCAAAATGAGATGTGGGCCATGTATGATATCGTAGAGGAAATCAGGGAGGCATTTGAGGAATTGGCAGCAGAAGAACACTAGTAGCACATACGTCCTTGTCTGTGATATGATGTGACATGCAATTTAACATCTTCACTCATATTCTCATATGTGGAATGATTGAAGACATTGTGTGAATATTAGAGTGCCATACAGCACCTGTGACATGTCTACACTATCAGAAGACACTATTGGAATACATGGGTCATGTGATATGATGTATATCATCACACATATCATATACAGATAGATGAACCCCTTTTGATTGATCGGAGTGCATGCACAAGTTGTGCACATATGGGAACATTAGAATGGTTACCTCCACAGCACCATTTCGTTCATCAGAATGATGGATTCATTTGAGCGAGATAGCAGCACATGTATAATTGTCTTATCCTTCATTGGGACGATATGTGGACCAAAGGAATGTCTGATCCTTACATCATCTGTGATCAGAATCTGATCACCTTCCATCGGAACATATCACACCTGAGGTCTGAATTGTGAGTACACCATTATTTCATACTCTGAGTTCTCCTAAGAGCATTTCCGTATGTGTGTATATGATATTCAAAGTAGTATATATATGGCTGAGCAGACACCGTCTTTACTGTCATTATTTAATATCTGAATTCACAGATATTCCATACTATTTAGACCTATTCACATCTAGCCTTCACTGTACCCACTGTTGCTCCTCTCATGGATTCAGGAAACAGCTCCAACAACTCTCATGGTGAACCGGAGCTTCCCTCCGGTTCCGCTATGCATGCTCAGGCCAGTATATTCAAGGTGACACCAGAAGATGCCAACATATTGAATGAGTATGTTGTCAAGTTCCAGGAGGGTAATACAGTTGCAAGAAACACACTTCTGGAGAGGGTCATGAGAGAGCTATATAACCTTCGCCCAGCAGAAACCCCTTTGATAAGAGAGATATCAAACAGGTATGTGACATCAGTATTCATATATGACCAGAGTAACCCATATATATGAATATCAGAAATTGAGGAGGTGGTTTTATAATCACTCTGATGCCCCACAACGCCGGGCCATCAGGTTTATTCGGAAATGGTCTGCAAGGAATGTATTCTATCATGCTCAGAAGGACAATATCATGAAACTTGCTCAAGATGTCTCTGGAGGCGCTCCGGGATCTCAGGCCTTCCTAGAAGCACTTCAAGATGCCACCACCCAGTTTTGGAATGAATTATCCATTGAAGAGATAGAGATGTATGAAGAGATAGCAAGGGAGTGGTCTGAGAATGGTCCCCCAGACCATATTCAATCGAGGCAAGTGATTCCACATTATTTCATATACTAGTTCACTCAGGCGACATCTTAGAATGGCCTCTGCAGCAATTTGACGTTGGATAGTTTGGGACTTTCAAACCCAATTGTATTGAACATGTGGAGTCTGGAGCATAGTCTTAATTGCATATGCAAAAGAAGACGGAACCCCACAAGTTGCAATGTATGTGATTACATATGATTCTAATATCCCAAGATTGATTATTATATGCTTAGGGATGAATGGAATAATGATCTAGATGGTGGTTTGGACTTTGATACCTTCTACCCAAACTGGAGAAATACAGGGGTCTGGGACCAATGGAAGAAATATTCCAGGTACTGCTTTGGAACAGGTCTGTGATATGTTTCCTATGAGATATGTTAACTAATGGATATCCAGAGGAAGATAGGAATGCTATGAATGATCAAGCAAAGACAATCAAGACGACCATTGATATCATCACTGATGAGGATGGGGAACCAGAAGTTCCTTCAGTGACTGAAGCCAGTGGATATCAGACCAAGGTTGTTCAAGCTGCCCTAAGGAAGTACTGTATTGCCCATATGCATGAGTAAGACATATTCCCCATATGGCATATATTCACATAGGCGCACTAGGGTTCATCTCCGGAAAAAAGAAGGCATATATTCCCTGGGCCAAGGTGACAAAGGACCCGACTGCCTGGATATATGAAGAATGCTATCCACCTGGTTTTCAATGGGCAGACCCCTCAATGATTTGGGTCAATGAGGTATTCCACCTCTTGATCACTGGAGGCAGTGGAAGCAGTCCGGATTCGATCCTATTATATGGAATCCATCCTGTGAGATAATGGCTGACATTGAGAGGCCAGTTTGATGAAAACAAACTCGGAGGTCAGTGCACAGTAGCAATAACCATGAACCCAGGAGGAATAGTGGAGAGGAAGAAGACTTTGGCCCTGCAATGGCCGGAGTCGCTGAAGATGATATGGAACCCCAATATTCTGTGTCTCCACCTGTATCCTCAATCCCTTTGAAGAGAACACCTAGTGCACCAGGTCCAATGGAATCAGAAGAGGATATCCCTGATGCAGACATTCCCTGTCAGTCTTTTGCTTTATTCTGTATATGTGATCCTGAAACATGTTGTTCATAGCATCATCATCCAGTGACAGCAACCCTGATATTCCATCTCCCATATTATCACATAATGAGCCCCTTGGTAGGCACATCATGCATATCATACATATGTGGTTGATTCATTCATATTGTATTGCAGACAGTGGTGGACCCTCGACACTGTCTCCACAGATAGGCAGGGAACTGCAGAGTGCAATGTCACACATGAAGATCATCTTCAGAACCCTCCTTCTGTGGATGTGCCAAAGGGCAATGCTCCATATGTTAGGAGGAGCACAAGAGATATCAAATTGACACAAATGGCTAGGTGCGTATGATATAACATATGTGAACTGCTTTCTGATAGTTACAAAGGGAAATGGGCATTGATGGAAGATGCCAGAATTGATGATATAGGGGAGTAGCATATCCACATATCTACTGATCAACTCTATACATTGCCATTCTCCTGTCATCGTTCCAAATATGTGCATATGCTTACAATGTACTCTGACATTGTGATGTGGATCGTCAAGTATCATAGATTCTGAGTGTATATATTCTGAGTATGTGTTTTATGTCACATACTCTGGAGTTTGTGTGATATTGCACAGACTCAGAAATCTGTGAGTTGGTGCACACTATCCAGAATATGCATATTAATTGCACACTCCATAATACATGCTGATAAGTACTCAACATTATATCGTATCTGAAATGCTCTGGTGTATATGTACAGTGCATACTCAACATACAGGAGTACATACATACCATGGCATATGTAGCCTGAATATGTGCCAGGACACATATGCTATGGCATATGTAGCCTGGAATATGTGCCTGGACACATATGCTCTGGTATATATTCTAATCAACAGAATGATATCAATGTGTTTCCACTCTGAGCTGACATTGGCTAGCCCATGAGTATTGGAAGAATATCACATTTCAGCCGACATCAGCTGGCCCATGAGTATTGGGGTGGGATCACCACCGGTACAGCCATCAATTATGGAAGATGGTCAGGACCATTGGCTGACTCACAGGGTCACCCTACAAAATCAAGGTATTCTCTGACCACATGAACCTGCGCTATTGGAGAGAACCACACAAAACCAGCTGATGTGTTGCAAGGGAAGTATTAGAACTCTCAGAATATGATCTCAAGATTCACCACATGAAAGGGACAGCAAATGGATGCACAGATGCATTATCTTGATGACCTGATTATGATCAAGGAGAAGGAGATAATGAAAACATCACAGTACTTCCAGACCATGTTGTGAGAAATACAGACACTCAACTTATGGGAATGCCCAAACACCCAGAAGGCATGCTAATGGTGGGAGAAACAACACCAGCAAGTCCTGGTGATGTGCAAGATGAAGCAATCATACAGCCCTGGGTGGATCCTCACAAACTGAAACAGATACACAGCATATGGTATAAAGATGGTCAATGAGTTGTTATTAAGGGAAGTAAGGAATAAAGGATGATCACAGAAGCTCATCATGATTCTCCAGTGTACAAACATCCAGAAATCAACAAAACAGTCAAATTGGTCAAGTGACACTACTGGTGGCCAACACTGGGACAGCATGTCATGACCTATGTGCAGGGATGTGCAGAATGTCAGTGGAACAAGGTCAACAACCACCCAATTCAGGCAACTCTGCAACCAATTTTCCCAAAACCTGATGCTATGCTGTTTGAGACTGTTGTGCTAGATTTCATTACCAAATTACCAATCTTGAAGGGGTATGATTCCATTCTTACAGTCACAGATCATGATTGCACTAAAGCATCTGTCTTTATCCCTTGCAATGAGGAAATCAATGCAGAAGAAATGGCAGCACTCTATATCAAGCATGTATTCACCCAATATGGACTTCCAACCAAAATCATCAGTGATTGAGATCTCAGATTTGCATCCAAGTTCACACATGAATTATGCAAACAATTGGGGATTATGCAAAATATATCAACTGCTTATCATCCCCACACAGATGGCCAATTAGAGCAGACAAATCAATGGCTGGAACAGTACCTATGTTTTTGGGTAAATGAACAATGGGACAATTGGGCACTTTATCTTTCATTTGCCAAATTTACACATAACAATTGGCCTAATGAGGCTACAGGGCAGTCTCCATTCTTCCTTTTGATGGGGCATAATCCATGTGCTGATTGGAAATCCACTTCAAGTCTGATACTGCAAGTGGCATTATGCCTGGAGCAGTTCAAGCAGGCATGAGAACAGGCACAAAAACAAATGATCAAGGCACAAAAGTCATGGGTACAACACAGGAACACCCCTAAATTCAAGAAAGGGGACCTCATGTGGTTAGAGGGACATCACCTGAGGACTCACCAACCCAGAGCCATGCCTGCACCCAAGTGACATGGTCCCTTTGAGATCATTCACATGATGTCTGCAGTTAATTATAGACTGGAACTTCCCATGCAGTGGAGCATTCATGACGTGTTTCACATCAATCTTCTCACACCTTATCAAGAAACTTCCTTTCATAGACCAAATTTCTCAAGACCTCCCCCTGAACTAATCAATGGAGAAGAGGAATATAAAGTTGAGAAGGTTCTAGACCAACAGCATTTTGGCAGGGGAAGGCATAAACAATACCTTATCAAATGGAAGGGCTATCCAGACTTGGAGAATCAGTGGGTCAATACCACTGATGTTCATGCTCTGGCCGCTATGGCTGAGTTCCAATGATCTTGAACTCTGACATCATTGTGTATAAAGACCCTTCACTTGCTAGCAATGATGCCCATCAGTTCTTTCTTCAAACCTTCATGTCCACTACCTCCTCTTCTCTCAATCATGTCATCTCTGCATCTCTCATTACCAACTCCACTATTGAGCCCACCAACGAGGAGATTGCTCAGGCTTTTGGCCTCATCAGCCCAGATGACCATATCCCTGAGCCCATTGACAACTGCAACAAAGTCCATGACAACAAAAGAAATTTGGAAGAAGAAACAGGAGTGGCTCCCCTCAGCCAGAACCTCCTTATCCCACAAGTGCTTATCAAAGTGCTGAGCACCAGCAACATTAGCAAGCTGGAGCAAGTTTGTGGAAGTTGTAAGCAAATGCCCTGTCGTACCCAGGACATCCCAACTCCAACATCCACTATGACTGTGGACAACCCCTCTCTAACTGTACCTGCAAGGCTGCAACGACCCCTTCCACTTCATACCACCTCCACCCATGCCCAAGTACATCAACATTGAACCTCCTCAATATGTCATCCTTGACCCTGCAACCTCATGGGGCATTTATGCCTGGGCAGCAGCCATCAACAATGATTCTGATAAAGAAAATCAAGAACCCATGAAGGTTTAGAGCTCTGGGGATGAAGGGGTATCACTTAATTTGAAGTGAACACAACAAGGACATAGAGCATGTCACAAACCTATACCTTGGCCCATGACAAACCCATGAAACTCAAGAGTGTGCAAGGGAGCACACACACAAAACCTGGCAAGCAGAGTATTGGCCTAGTGGAACTAGCCAAGACAATGCACGTAAAAGGATTGGATAATCCTTACCTTCCTATTCAAGAAAGGTCTGGTCCAGAACTGGGACTTACCAAGTGAAAGATGACATAGCTAGTCATCTGACAAGCAGAGCTTATCAGAGACTTGCTATTGGAGGATATATTTGGAATCCTTCTGGCATGTTCCACTACCTACCTGATAAGCAGAGCTTAACAGGGATTAATGCCATTGGACGATATACTTAGAAACCTTCCAGCACATTCCATGCTATCTTTAGAATCCTTCTGGAGTATTCCATGGGCCCACCTGTGGATCGGAGTTGGGCCTCCCCTAAAGTATGCACAGACCATGTATTCAGGTATATAAGCTGGAGCAATGTAACAGACAGTCCCTCAGACTGTCCACTTGCAACATCCCCACTTGTACCTTCCTGTTTACTGTGTAGCTTCCTACCATTAGGTTGTTCCACATCCTTGTCTGGTTACTTGTGGTCCACAGTATCCTGTCCTTGTTCTACATCCTTGTTGGTTTGACATCAGCCACCCTGATCCCTGTGACCTTGAGCCTTGCTGTTGCAATTAAACAGTGAGCACTCATCACAGAGCAGGTGTGGCAACCACAAAAGAAGAACCTCACTTCCCAGACTATGGAGGTAGTGTCGTTGCTGCTGAACAACAGCGCTCTTGTGACAAGGCCAATGCTCCTGATGGGTTCAAGCTCAACATACCTCCCTGATTCATTCCTTTTCACATGCATGTCAATGGATGTCAAGTAGTCGCAAAGTATGTCCACATTATGCTGAGCAGTAATCCCATTGCCTATGGATGTATGGAGAAGGGTGGAGAGATCCAACACAGTGAGGTACATGCCACTCATGGCTTTGATGCTGAGGATGATGACTACCATTACACACATGACCAATTGCACTATTTATGCAATGACTATGGTGATCACCATGGAGTTGACCTGGCTATGGGGCAGATCCCTGATCAGTCACTCTGGGAGGAAGTCAGTCGATACTGCATGGTATTGCAGTGGTACACTGACATTGCTGAAAAGATCAAGGCCCTTGAAAATGACCAGTATGTGGTGGGAAATGAAGTCTGCAAAAGTATGCATTGACTTGAGAGAGCCAATGCCCTTCAACAGATTATGGATCAAGAGGTTAAGGTGTGTAGGGGAGTGCCCATTATCCCATGGGTTTTTGAATGTGGTTGTTTGACCTGAAAAGGGGGTAATGTCACCTTTGACATTGTTCAGACTGGAAACATCAGCAGGATGACAAATTCTTGGAGTTTCAGATCGTTTACTAATCAGTTATGGCTATGATAGTAAGCAAGAATTAGTCATGGACACTTACACATTGCTGGCACTAGCATTGCTGATGTTTCAGCTATTTTTAGTACAATACGTGACTCATTCCTAGGATCACTGTATTAGGGTTTTGTCTTCAAGCTGTGCATTAAAGCCAGCATGTAACTGTATATAAGCTGTTGAACCAAGACCATAGCTCTTCAGCTTGGTCTTCTTGAATCATCACCTCTATTGTCTTCTCTCTTCTCCTTGTTCCTTCTCTTCAAACATATCTCATCTTTTTCTTGCCAATCTGTTGATTGAGAATTAGTCTTTGACTGCCCTAGTGTCTAACCAAGAGACCTAGAGGCTGTGTGACTTTGTTATGTTGCCAGTTCACATATTTGTTTCAATACATGACTAATCACAAGTTCAAATCAGACTAGCATTAGGTGATAATGCTACACACAAGGTGAAAGAACTCATGCGACAAGCACAAGAGTCATGGGTCAAGCACTGCAATATGCCCAAATATCAAGTAGAAGATCAGGTGTGGCTAGAAGGATGCCACCTATGAACCAATCAACCAACCACAAAGCTTGTGCCCAGAAGACATGGACCTTTTAGGGTTGTCCAGGTGATGTCCCCTGTCAACTATCACCTCGAGCTTCCCATGCAGTGGAGCATCCATGATGTGTTTCATACAGACCTCCTTACACCTTACAAAGAAATGCTGATTCACAGCACAAACAATCAGTGCCCACCACCGGATCTGGTAGAAGGCATGGAAGAATATGAGGTCAAACAAGTACTAGACTCCAGAAGACATGGGCAAGGGTGCAAACTACAATACTCAATCAAATGGAAGGGCTACCCAGACTCTGACAACCAATGGGTCAACTGGGACAATGCCCATGCAGAAGAAGTGATAAGGGAGTTTAAACATTCCAATCCTGCTGCCAAGACTCACATACAAGCAGCACAGTTCAGCCCCTCAAACAACAACACTTCCCATCCCTCCATGGCCCATATTCCACTCACTATCATTGACATTGACGACATTCCCCATGTCAACACTCTCACCACCTATGACGACTGCAACAACATTGACAACCCCCTGTGCTCAAATATTGAGCACATTTGAGCAACAGCCAAGCATGCCAAACAC
>WITN01000977.1:0-30411 GCA_015025155.1 Lactarius quietus | reverse complement strand
TGCTACATGGGTACCATTGCGTTCATTGCGAACGACGATGATTGTCGAGCTGTTTAACTACAGTTGCTGTTGTCGACAACACCATCGAGGTTACCTTTGGCAACCTGGCATTGTGTCCTTGACGGGCGCAATAAGACCCCATCGTGTGGCACCAACCAGTTCTCAGTAGGAGAATGTAACGGACCCCTGGGGGCAGCTTCTACCTCGCTAGTACGAGGAAAAGCTAATGCCAAGGCTCTCTATTTTACTCATACCAGTATTGTGAATAACATGCTGATGTCTCATCAGCCTTCACAGATACTATGTCATCCCAACTTAACACCTTCGTCTCCGTCTTTGACGGTCAGGACTATGGTAGCTGGGCGCGTGCGATGAAAGCCTTCTTGATGGCTCAAGGTTTTTGGAGTGTCACTAATGGCACTTACGTTTGTCCTATCAAACCTATCAAACCTGTCGAGCCGACCCCCATTGCCATTGATGCCACGGACGCTGAGAAAGACGCCCTCAAAGCTTTGAGGGCAACTTATAAAACTCATCTCGAGGCATTGAGTCGGAGGATGAGGACTATCCTGACAACTTTAAGAAGTGGCAGGATAAGAATGCCATGGCGATTGGCAACATAACCTTCGTCTCTCTGCAGCCCTTCAGCAGAACTTTGCCAGCTTCGATCAAGCTGACGACCTCTGGAACAATCTGAAGGACGCTTACTCGATTCCCACAGTCCCTAGCATCTATAAGGACTTTAAAGAGGTCATAAGTATACGGTTCAACCCGAACCAACATCCTGGCCCAGTCTTTGATAAGATGGTAGCAGCCATCGGACGTCTTCATGAAGTAGACTTTGGCTTTGGCCTTACTTCACGGAACATGTCTCTCGACCCTCTCCTCCAAGCTATGATAGTCATGGCTAACTTTCCGTCAAATGGGAACATCTAGTCCCCATTATCCTCTCATCCAGTCGCCTCGACAAACTCACTATCGGTGATGTTCGGACGATTGTGTAATCACTATGAGACGGAAGCTAACCGAGGACGAGTCAAGAGCGGGCAATCTGCCCAGAAGATCTCTGCCGTGAAGCGCAAGCGCGAAAACCCTTGCTTTACCAAGCAGGGTGCTCAGCAGCAGCCTTCATCGTCCACCACACCTCTACAAACCAGCAGCGGCCTAACAACCAGCGCGGTACTAGAGGTGCAGGACGAGGCAAGTTCGCCAAGGGCAAGGGTCGTGGTCAACCTCAAGGCCACTCTCACATGCATCCACTGCCGCACTCCCATCTCCCACTTCATCTACCATCGCCCATATTGGGCATTCATCTATTACCACCCGCACTGTCCTAGTCCCCTCCTACTACAAGGACTCCGGGCATCTACCCCTCGTTAATAACGCACTATCGCTCGCTGAGCGTTTGGAAGTCCCAGCGACTATCCAAACGACGAAGACGCTTGAGCAGCGCTTCTCTGATTTCGATCGAGAAGTTCGCACACGTTCCAATTGGAACTACGACGAGGAGTATGACTCCAAAGTCGATGTCGACATGTCGCAGCCGGGTCCTTCCAATTATGCGGAGGACTTTGAGCGCACAACTACCTACGGTGAGTCAGAATTGGCCTCCGTCTTCGATAATATGTCAATGGACTCACGTGACTCTGATAAAGAGAATCGTGCTCCTACTCCTGAAAAAGGGGAGTATGAACTATACGAAGAAGGGTATGTCGGTCATCCTTCACTTCCTCCTTTGGAAGTTGCCGTTGCCTCTGAGAAACCTACCATCTTTATACAAAAGATGCGTACGGTAATCTACGCATACCAAACTCTCAGAGCTCGCATTCTGCTGAGATGATTGATATTGTCTACAGACAACATCAAGACTTCGTGCGTAGGCAAGGAGAAGCCATGATGCGTGGAGAGGTACTGGAGCCTACAACTCCAGAGATGGAGATCATAGACCAACTATACGGGTCTCGTGTTGGGACTCCTCAGGGTCTCGTGCAACGCCTGAGCCTGATCTCTCAGCTTGGGACCCGATGATGAACAACGAGGACACCGTTTCCCTTGATTGGGGAACAGATGAAGAAAGGTACGCCTTTCTCACACAGCACTTATACAATGCTGACAATCAGACAGCCTTGGACCTCTTACTAAAAAGTATAAGGATACCAAGTTGTAAAAATAAAAATGTACCGTCTGTAGTGTCTCCATTGTACAGTATGAATATCGGCGCGCTTGATGTTTTAAAATGCGAGCATGATCAATATTTCACACAGTGTGCTAAGTGTCGAGAAAAAATAAGCTCCATGTGGCTATTAGATTCAGGAGCTTCGGCGCACTTCACTAATAAAATTAGTGACTTCATTGAGTATGAGCCTACAAAGAATCTGACCGGATACCGGTTAGAACTGCGTCTAATACTATTTATGTAGAAGGATCTGGTACAGTGCTTCTAAAGCACTATATAAATGATGCTCTAGTAACGACTAGAGTACATCCAGTCCTTTACATACCTAAAATGACAACGCGGTTGCTTTCTATGGGAGCATTCTTACAACAAGGTATGCGTGTAATGGGCAACGCGCAACATATTACCTTATACCATAAAGTACAATCTTTTGTCCAATGTAAACCCATTTTAAGTGGACATCCATTATATTGGTTAGATGCGCAATCTATTGAAGTAGAAGTACAGTCGGCAGAAATGCCACTGATCTACAAAGTAGATTACGATCTTATGCATCGTCGCCTCGGACACCCATCCAAAGAGGTTCTAAGACATGCTAAGGATTATACAAAGGGTTTTCCCAAAGGAATTACAATTCCTACCACTAATGGTATTTGTCCAGGATGTGCGCAAGGCAAAATGCCTGCAGCATCTCATCCACCATCTGATACTAGGGCTAAAGCTCCTTTTAGTCGTGTTCATTCCGATCTAAAAAGCTTCCCTATACCGTCATACCATAAATATAAGTATTTTATCGTCTTCTAGACGATTATACTTCATATGCATGGGTATCACTCTTACGCGACAAAGCTTCAGCAATTGGCGCGCTTAAACAGTGGTTAGCGTTAATTAAAAATCAATTTAACACTACCATAAAAGAGTGGATGTCCGATGCCGGCGGTGAATACAAATCAGATGTGTTCCTTAAAACTTTAAAGGATGACGGCATTACAGTGCTACAAAGCGTACCTCACACGCCACAGCAAAATGGGCGTGCTGAACGCTTTATGCGCACTATAATGGACAAAGCACAGTCAATGCGACTTGATGCTTGTATACCACAGTCTTGGTGGGAATTTGCAGTATTACATGCTGTACATTGTTATAATAGAACACCTATGAGTCGCCTTAAATGGCAAACACCATACTTTCTATTAAACGATGAAATTCCAGATATTTCTCATCTCAGAGTATTTGGATGCGGTGCTTATGTGCACATCCCAGAAGCTCGGCGTATAAACAAATTATCCCCCAAAAGCGAGCTTATGATCTACTTAGGTAGACCTTCTGGAATGAAAGGCGATGCCTTTATGCGTCAACATAATACCGTATTCTATTCAGATAAAGCTCTGTTTGATGAAATATTATTCCCTAATTGTACTACTGGACCAAGAGACGGTAGAACAAGGGGAACAACCCAGTTGAATAAACCACCATCTAATCAACCACCCATTGATGCGTCTGAAGACACCACTCCTGGTGATCTTGACTCACCACTTCCCAAGCTTTTTAAAGGGAGACGCGCTCGACAACCCGACGGGGTTGATCAGGTTCCAGATGAACCTGAGGCTGCTGTTCAGCCTGATGAGCCGCAAGCTCCGCCTTCCATACCAGATCCTGTACCTCCTCCATTTGTGCCGAGGAGATCTGGACGTGTGAGGAAAACAACTACTCTTCCTGAAAATGTCTATGGTGATAAACCTCCTAGTAAAACACTAGCAGACATTGAGCGAAGTCGTACTTGGCAAAAACTGGTAACGAACCAGCCGGGTAGCTCTCGGCAGTGTTTACGCCAAGATCAGCCGATTCCAGGAGGAATTCCTGAGCAAATCGAGCCTGATCCTCCAAGTACAAAGAGTGACTCTTCGCACAACTCAGAGGATGATGTAGATCAGCAGTTGCTGACCCGCCTTGCTCAGGAAGGGGGAGTCAAATTCCTAGATCTATTGCTTGCCAAAGCAATTTCACCGCTAGATCTGGAATCACCTGATACCTCCAATATACGTGAATGGACCTTTAGGGACATTCTAAAAATGCCAAGTGATATACAGGAGGAGTGGCGTAAAGCGTGTCGTGAAGAGTTAGAGTCTCTTCGCAACCGCAAAGTCTTTGAACTAGTTGACCCGCTGAAAGGCAGAAAAGTCATTAAGAATCGATGGGTATTTGACTTAAAGTCAGATGGCCGGAAGAAAGCTAGGCTTGTAGCCAAAGGCTTTTCTCAGGTTGAAGGCATTGATTATGACGAAATATTCTCACCCGTGGTACGGTTTGAGACTGTTCGGATGATGTTAGCGCTTGCAGCGTTAAAAGACTGGCACATCTCCGGATTAGACGTCAAAACAGCCTTCCTATATGGTGAACTCGATGAGGAACTATATATGGAACAACCTGAAGGGTTTAAAAACCCCCGCCAGAAAAATAAAGTGATGCGTTTAAAGCGTGCTATATATGGACTGAAACAAGCTGCTTTAGCATGGTGGAAAGCGCTTGATAAATCCATGGCTATGCTAGGATGCACACGTTTACTATCAGACTCTGGTTTATTTGTGAACGCAGATAAAACCATAGTAGTGATAGTATATGTCGATGATGTTCTATTCCTTGGAAAGAACAAATCTGACATTAGTTCTCTAAAGGAACGCTTTATGAAAATCTGGGAATGTCGTGACCTTGGTGATACCCAAGAGTTCTTACGCATGCGCATTATTAAATCCAAGGGTCGTATCCTTGTTGATCAAGTAGATTATCTACATAAAGTGCTGCAGCGTTTTAAACTCACAAATGCGAAAGCGGTCCCCACACCGCTACCTGAAGGGTATCAACCAGTACCCAATAAAGGTTCACCAAACCCAGAAATTCGCGCGTCATTCCAACAAGTGATAGGATCACTCCTATACATAATGATTGGAACTCGACCAGACATTGCCTATGCAGTGACGAAACTTGCGCAGTATGCTGCAAACCCCACGCAAGACCATTTAAATAGGGCACTATATATTTGCCGCTATCTAATTGGTACTTCTAGTTATGCTTTAGTCTTTGATGGCAAAAGCGATGGGGGTTTATTAGCATATGCGGATTCTGATTGGGCTTCTGACCCAACAACGAGAAAGTCTACTACGGGCTACTTAGTTAAATTAGCTAATGGAGTATTCTGTTGGAATTCTAGAGCGCAGAAGTCAATTGCGCTATCTTCCACAGAAGCAGAATACATGTCTATCTCAGATACGAGTAGACAGTTGGTCTGGATTCGATCTCTCTTTGAAGAGATTGGAATATCTTTAGAACCAATTCCATTATGCGGAGATAATCAAGGCTCCATATTCCTTGCTTCTAATCCTGTACAGGAAAAGCGAATAAAACATATAGACCTACGCTACCACTACATTCGCGAGGTCATTCGCTTAAAGAAGATTGAACTATTGTTCATAGAAGGAGCCGAAAATCCCGCAGACTTATTTACTAAGAATCTGGGACGCATAAAGTTTCTTAAATTTAGGGAACAACTAGGACTTGAGTTCTACTCATCCTAGAAAGAGAACGAAATCGTCGCATAGATTTCGGAAGAACCTGACCTTCAGATGGCATGCCTATGCATCCGAGTCAGACCCGATAATTTTAGAAGATGTAGTGGAAAAGATCGAGCTTTACCAAAAAGTTCGACCTTAGTCCCAATCTTCTTCACGCGACTCTTTCTCTCTCAATACCGATGACATGATGAAGCTATAGGCTTCATGCGCAAAGTGAATCTTCAAGTAATAACACGAATGATCCTTTGATTGCTGTCATCAATAAACTCTACTGTACTATATTACTTTGCTCAGTACATACACGGTATACTTAGCAAGGGGGAGTGTTGAAACGTAATAAGTACATACGTATCTTATCTATAGCAGTTACGACATTTATAGTAGTATCGTACATATGATTACCATATTAGGGTACTCCGTTATGCACAAAAGTGGGCGCAACTCCAATATGGAGGGCGCAAGTCTTATCAGTATCACACGTGGTGATATGGAAGACTTCTGGGGTGTTTCACATCTTGTAAACACCTTTACTCATCACTTTTACGCAAACGGACATGGGTGGACCATAGGGACCAGTTTTCCTATAAATAAGGGGAGTAGAGCCCCTCTAAGAATACAAGTCGTTCACTCTACGCACACTTGAGCACTCCTCTCTACAAACCTCTCTATCAGTCTCTATACCTTCACAAGGTGAGACTCCATAACACTGTTTGCTGCGCTGCTTGCTGCGCAACATTACCGTTCGGGCAGGTAAGCAGGATGACGAGTCGCTCCTCAAGCTTACTCATGTACTATTTGTCTTCTTACTCATGTCGTCTCCTTTGCTTACTGAGGCGTTGTACCACCTTACTCATGATTACTACGTTGATTACTGATAGTTGTACTAGTGGCTTACTGATAGTAGTAGTAGTGGCAGTATTGCTGACGAAGGCATACTACCAGCGTTACTTATAAGGCAGCTGTCAACTGATGTAGTCGGCAGCTTTACTCTTTTGTACCATCGAATCGACTCGGGTTCCTCTCTACACCCGGTCCGAGGATCGCTCCCTTAGGAAGGCACTTTCAGGTGTCCTTATACTCAAACGTCACACCTGCACGCGTTGACTTCCATTGCTAAGTCAAATCCTTCTTCCACCGCGTAGTTCAGCCTAAGTCAGGCTCGGGTCTTGTACGACCATAACATCAGAGTAAAGCTCTTCACTACGCCGTGGTGATCATCACGACCAAGGACGGTTGGGAATTCCAACCTTTTCAAGTTTGCTCCAGAGAAAGGGACGCCCCTGCAAGATACATTATCAATCGCGTCCAGTGGAGGACAATTCCAGACAACAGAAGAACCGGAGACAACGAACACTACAACACAGGGTACTACACAGAAGCAAGCACCGCCCAGAGATATCACCCTATCATCTTTCATCACGAAAGGTGTTGTTGGGTAGAACTCAGGTGGAATCGAACCCAGGAATACTTCGAAGGAGCCAGACCAGCTGGTGACGATCTCAATTGCAACATACCACTAGCCGACGCATTACCAGTTGACGAACAAGGAAGAATCGACGGAGAACCAGAAGAAACACACGAAACTGTCTCCCCAGAACTCCAACACTGGACACCCGCAAGATCAGACACCAGTCACACAAGTGAACGAGCATCAACCCCGTCAATCGCAGAAGAGCCAGAGAACATCTACGTTCACGAAGAGCCAGTGATAGAAACTATCATCCATCAAACAGCTACGTTACAGATCCCTGATCCAATCCGTATGGCCACTCAAACCCTCATAGAGGAACCAACGCCACTGGTCATTGACGAACGAACGGGTCATGTAGTAGACATGAACCCAGAAGATCTACAAGTGGCACGAAGGGCCATGGGACCCGATGAACCAGACCAACCAGGGGGATTCGACTTCGATTACAACGATCCACCCCCGCTCCCATATGACCACATCAATAGGGGCAATGGGATACGAGAGTATCCTTATAGACGCCAACCCGACCAAGGAGGTCTACCACCTGTAGGACCACCACAAGGAGGAGGAGGTCCACCACAAGGAGGAGGAGGTCCACCGCTGGTAGGAGGAGGTCAAGGAGGACAACCACAGGGTGGCCAAACAACAGACAAATTCATAGGAAACCCCCCAAGCTCCTTCAGTGGAGACCGCTCAAAAGTTGAAGGATTTATCCTCCAATGGGAAGTATATGCAGGGGTCAACGCCAGTCATGCAGCCATGAGAAACAAATATCAAAAAGCTATGTTGTTTCTCACATACATTCAAGGAGACCTGGTTAACGCCTGGGTCATGTCCGCCAGTCAATGGCTGGTCAGAGAAGTTACAAGAGGAGTCAGCCAGTTCGATAACAGGCTATGGAACAATATCTTGCAAGCCTTTTGAAGACAATTCGCTGACGTGCTAAGCAAGGAGCGCGCACAAGCCCAGCTAGATGCAGGGATACAAATGAAAGAAGGAAAAATCGACGACTACATCGCCCAATTCGAACAACTGGTTCGATACGCGGGGTACGATATCAACGCAGAGCAGACCCTCAAGTACTTCATAAAAGGGCTGCCGAGGACACTATACGAAGCAATGTATCAACACGATGATCCGAGAACATACGAAGAGTGGAGAGCATCAGCTCTCCGAAGACAGCAAAAGTGGATTCATATGCAGATGGTACGCGGTAACCTTGACATGTTCAAGGGCTCTAACAAAAATCACGCGGGAGTACTGTCAAAACTCCTCGCTCCACTACCGCACCCCGATGCAATGGACACGTCAGCAGACAGAGTCAGGGGAAGACTTGCTGGTGCCGAAGACATTCTTAACACCCCACGACCCCCATTTCAACCAAGAGGAGGCTACCTCCAACGCCAACGAGAAAACAGGGGCAACAGAGACTTTAGTCAAGTATGCTGTTACAACTGCGGAAAGATGGGGCACATCAGCCGAGACTGTCGCCAACCAAGACAGAACAAACAAACACCGAAGATAAGGCGTACGGAGGAAAGGACGAGGTCAGATGAAGACAAAGCAGAAGACTGGCTTAGGGGAGTAGCCAGCGAAGGAGACGACGTAAAGGATCTCATCCTTCAAAAACTAATGGGGACGGATTTTTCCGACGCCTAAACCCAACGGCCTGGGTGAGGGCATTTCGTTGTAACTCTGTGTACATTACGCGCTATCGATCCATGCGAGTTCCAGTTCACCTTGACACATGTTACAACACGGCCGACATAAGAGCACTAGTGGACTCGGGGGCCACTGATAACTTTGTGAGCGCATGCTTCTTAACAAAGATGAAGATAAAAACGCGCCTGCTAGAAACCCCAAAAAGGATATACAACATCGACGATTCATCAAACAAAGCTGGACACATCACCAGCTATGTTATCCTCCGAGTCAACGTAGGAGGGAACGAAAAAGAAATGAGGTTCCTAGTCACCGATATAGGGAAAGAAGATATCCTCTTTGGATACCCTTGGCTCGCTGCCTACAAACCACGGTTCGATTGGAGGATGGCCACGTTAAACAAGGCGCACCTACCCATTGTCATCAAAATGGTCAACGCAGCTAACCGATGAGATGTGCTCGCACACCTTTTAACAAGGGAGAAACAAAAAATCGTCACACAAATAGAAAGGGAAGACGCGAGAGGACGACGTGTAGACGTCCCACCTGAACAAACCAAGGAGAAACCCAAAGACGAGATAACCCCAGAACTACCCCCACAATACGAAGCATTCCAAAAAGTCTTCGATGAAGAAGCTTCAACTCAATTACCGGACCAAAGGCCTTGTGACCATGCCATCACACTCCTCCCTAACGCTCCAAAAGCGTTAACTTGCAGAATTTATCCCATGACTCGCAACAAAGATGACGCACTCGATGCGTTCATCGACGAACATCTCCACAAGGGGTATATTAGGCCGTCACAATCACCATACGCTTCCTCCTTCTTCTTCATCAAAAAGAAAGACAGGAAACTACGACCAGTTCAAGATTACCAAGCCATCAACCAGTGGACAGTGCGAAATCAATATCCCCTCCCCCTCATTACAGATCTCATGAGAGACCTTGGAGGAGCGGTATTGTTTTCAAAATTCGATGTCCGGCAAGGCTATAACAATATTCGAATCAAGGAAGGGGACGAACACAAAGCCACGTTCAAAACGCGCAGAGGTCTCTTCGAGCCCACGGTGATGTATTTCGGGCTCTGTAACTCACCGGCAACATTCCAAGCCTTTATGAACGACATCTACCGACCAGTTGTTGCCAAATTCGCCTTGGAAGGCATGAACATTCGCATCTACATGGACGATATTGCCGTCACTACTCATGATTGTGGATCCCTGCAGCGCACAAACGAGGCTCACACTGCAGCTGTCGCAGCAGTACTAGCCGTTGCTAAGGAACACAACCTTTATTTCAAGTTGGCAAAATGTGCCTTCCACGTCTCGTCTATTGATTACCTGGGGGTAATCCTTGAAAAGGGGATGACGCGCATGGATCCAGCAAAAGTGGAAGGCGTTCGCAACTGGCCCATGCCAACAAAAGTCAGGGACGTACGAAGTTTTTTGGGCTTTTGCAACTTTTATCGTCCCTTCATCCTAGGATTCGCCAACATTGCACAACCGCTGAATATGCTAACACGGAAAGACGTCAAATGGCAGTGGAGCTCAACCCAACAACAAGCATTCCAGACACTCAAGGATCGAATCATGAGCAATCCGGCCCTAGCTCATCCAAACCCTGAGGTCCAATACGACCTAGAAGTAGACGCATCTGGGTTCGCAGTGGGTGCAGTACTAATGCAGAAGGGACCCGACGGCAAGAAACACCCAGTAGCATTCTATTCAGCTACGCTTAACGAAGCAGAATGCAACTACGACATCTATAACCTTGAGTTGCTAGCCATCGTAAAAGCATTGCAGAACTGGAGATACCTGCTGGTGGGTTCACCACACAAGGTCAGAGTATTCTCCGATCACATGAACCTCCAATACTGGCGAGACCCACAGAAGATCAGCCGAAGGGTGGCTCGGGAAGTATTAGAACTAGAGGAATACGATATCGAGATACACCATCTCAAAGGCCGAGCAAACGGAAGGGCAGATGCGCTATCACGAAGACCAGATTACGACACAGGCGACAAAGACAATGACCAAGTCACCGTCTTACCAAACAAATTATTCATATGGACGTCCACAGGAATCGTGCCGCCCTCAATCAATCAGAACAAAAAACAAATCGATTCATGGGTCAGCCCCCACGAACTCAAAAAGATCGACGGAACATGGTTCAAAGATGGGAAAATCGTCATCACAAGTCGCAAAGAGGACGAACTACGAGAAATCATTAAACAACACCACGACACACTAACAGCAGGCCACCCAGGGATAGCCAAAACACATGATCTACTGAAGCGATATTACTGGTGGCCCCAGATGAAGAAGGACGTAGTTGACTACGTGCAAGGATGCGCTGAGTGCCAAAGGCACAAAGTCAACACTTGCCCAACCAAGGCTCCGCTGGCACCCATATATCCGCAACCGGAAGCCTTGCCGTTTGAGGTCATTGCTGTGGATTTCATCACTAAGTTGCCTCCCTCTGATGGATATGATTCAATTCTCACGATTACGGATCACGATTGCTCAAAGGCATCCATATTTGTTCCCTGTCGAGAATTGATGACAGGCAAGGAGACGGCAATTCTCTATGCACAAAAGGTACTCCCGCGATTCGGGCTACCAAGCAAAGTCATAAGCGATCAAGACCCTCGATTTGCGGCAAAATTCATGAAGGAACTATGTCGAATCCTTCAGATACAACAGAACATATCGACAGCATATCACCCAAGGACAGACGGTCAGTCAGAACGGACAAATCAATGGCTGGAACAATATCTGCGACTCTGGGCAAACACACAGCAAGACAATTGGGCGGCACAGCTACCAATGGCCGAATTCGCCCACAATAACACGATAAGCAGTACCACCAAGCAAACTCTGTTCTTTGTGCTGATGGGATATCATCCAAGAAGTAAATGGGTGCCAGGGACAATCAACCTGCCCAGCGTATCAAGCCGTCTGGAGCAACTAAAAGAGGCTCGACGGAGCGCGCAGGAAAGCATGATAAAGGCCCAACAATCATGGGTCAAACACTGAGATACGCCCAAATACGCCATTGGGGATCAAGTATGGCTAGATGGGCGCAATCTACGAACCAATCAACCAACCGCCAAACTTGCGCCCAGAAGGCAGGGACCGTTCGAAATAGCCCAGGTGATGTCCCCTGTGAATTACCGGCTCAAGTTACCACCGCTATGGAAAATACATGACGTGTTTCACACAGATTTGCTTACGCCTTACAAAGAAACACGCATGCATGGCGCAAATTACTTATGACCACCTCCCGATTTGGTAGAAGGCGTGGAAGAATATGAGGTCGAAAAGGTGTTAGACTCCAGAAGATTCGGTCGAGGGTGCAAACTCCAATATCTCATCAAATGGAAGGGATATGCGGATTCAGAAAACCAGTGGGTCCCGTGGAACGATGTTCACGTGGAAGCAGAGATAAGGAAGTTCAAACAATTGAACCCAAGAGCTGAAATTCACATAAAAGCAGCCTCGACGAGATTGTTCAAACTCCCATCCTCTCAAACATCCTCTCACATGTCTCATGTCCCTCTCACCATTGTCAACCTTGACGAGATCCCCCACACCAGTACTCTCACCACCTACGACCACTCCAACAATGTCGACGACCCGTTCTGCTCAGCCCTTGAGCACATTCGAGGAGTCGCAGAACAAGACCGAGAAGAGCGAGAGCAACAAGAACAAGACCTGGCCGAGGCTCGCCGGCGATTCCCCACACCCGCAAGCGGAAGAGTGGAGGAAGATGAGGGAGGACTACTCCCTATTAAAGGAGGTAATGACGGCATGGAGACAGGACCAGATAGTGAAGAAGACGGCAGCGGAGAGGAGGATGCGGATATGGCTGTTGATGGAGAGAGTTTCGTCCAGCCCTCCACCGCTCACACCTCCACCACAGCAGTCAACTACGTCGAGGATGACGACGAAGACAGTGAAGATGAAGACGACAAGAGCGACGAGTCCTACCACGTCGCTCGAGTCGTTTGTACCCAGTGCGACAATCCCCCCAACTATTGCCACTGCGCTCCCGCACCTGTACCTTTCCAAGTCCGTGTCCTTACCAGCGAAGCCCTTGATGCGGCGCCACGATCACCTGCAGTTGCTGTTGTCTACGGACCAACGGCCGAGCAGGGGTACGAGGCATGTGGACTCCCCCCTTACCGAGAGGCGCGAGACCCGTCACCAATCAATATGCGCAGAGCGAATGCGACGCGGATCCCTCTCCGTGCCATATCGCCTACCCCCGGCGGGTTCATCCTCAACAACGGGATGAACTGGGTACCGATGGTCATTGAGCACGAAGGACGTCGCACCCCCGCTAAATACGTGCGGGTCAGGATGCTCGACAATCTGGAGGTGTTTGGTACGATGGGGAGGTACTCGCCGATATACCACGCCGACATCCATGCAGAACCCTGCCGAGACATGGGCCCAGCAGCTGAGTACAACAGAGAAGAATTACAGTATTTCCGCGCTGACTTTCGTGGAAAGCGACAGGTAGACGAGGCCCTTGCCAGGCTTGGGGATATATCCCTCCAAGCTGAAGTGAGGCGCTACCGCGCATCCATGGAGGTCATCGCGGAACTCGAGGCAGCCATCAAGAAGCTCGAGGACGACATCTACGTCCACGGTGATCGAGCACGACACTCAGCAACCAGGTTGGGGCGCGCACATGCCCTTAGGAGGGTACGCGATGAACATGGGACGGACGTGGGGCTGACTACTGTGACTAATTGGGTAGTTGAGTGTGGGCGCTCACCCTTGTGAAGGGGGTGATGTTATGAATTACCGTTCGGGCGGGTAAGCAGGATGACGAGTCGCTCCTCAAGCTTACTCATGTACTATTCGTCTTCTTACTCATGTCGTCTCCTTTGCTTACTGAGGCGTTGTACCACCTTACTCATGATTACTACATTGATTACTGATAGTTGTACTAGTGGCTTACTGATAGTAGTAGTAGTGGTGGTATTGCTGATGAAGGCATACTACCAGCGTTACTTATAAGGCAGCTGTCAACTGATGTAGTCGGCAGCTTTACTCTTTTGTATCATTGAATCGACTTGGGTTCCTCTCTACACCCAGTCCGAGGATCGCTCCCTTAGGAAGGCACTTTCAGGTGTCCTTATACTCAAACGTCACGCCTGCACGCGTTGACTTCCGTTGCTAAGTCAAATCCTTCTTCCACCGCGTAGTTCAGCCTAAGTCAGGCTCAGGTCTCGTACAACCATAACAGCAAGTGCGTGCCCCCTCCTGTCCTTGCCCCTCCAGTGGTTGAGCACAGCGAGAAGGGGCTCACCCCTCCCCCTCCCCACTCCTTGTTGGCCTGGGCCACTCCCGGTCCACACCCCCTCCCCCAGTCGTGTCTCCGTGCGCATGCACACTGGGGAGGGGGGGAGGGCAAGGAGGAGGGCGACACGGCAGCGTGAGGACGTGCAGTCCCTCCTCCGTGGGGCCCCGCTTCCTCCCCCATTCGCAAGTGAATGGGGGGAAGGGGGGGGGGCGTCACCCACGGGGGGCCCATCCCTGCTCCACCCTCTTTATGCGTAAACAGCGGTGGATGGGGGGGGCAGGAAGGGGCGCGGCGTGCAAAAGGGGGGGCGTACCTTTCACGCTGCACGCGTTCCCCGTTTGCGCGCAGACGTGGGATGGGGCAAACCCCACATGGGGAACGGGAAATGGGGCACCCCCCGCCCTACACACGTGGGGAAGGGGGGGAGGCATGCAGGTGGGGGCATATGGCAGAAGGGGGACGGGGTAAGTGCAGGCGACGTGCGAAGAGGGGCAGACGGGTGTACCATTCATGCCGCACGCGTTCCCTGTTTGCACACAGACCCCACGTGGGGGCCGGGGGGGGCACAAACCCCACGTGGCGAAGGGAGGGGGCACAAGGGGGAAGCACGCAGGCGGGGGGGCACACGGCAACAGGGGGAGGGGTATGCAAACACCCTGTAACGTTTCCACTGAACGTTGATCCAACTTGGATCCGATGGGTCTTCCTTGTTTCAACACTGAGCAAAGCGCACGGCTTCTGAACTCAGGAACGACTTGTACAGGGGAAATAATGGTTCCCAAGGGGAAATAACGGTTCCCTACTGCCTAGCTTGAGGTACGTTTCATGGTGGCAACACCTAACAATCAAGTTGGCAACAAGAATAGTCACACTGGCCTATGACTCTGCTTCAAGACTGTCTGTGATTCCTGAGAGTAATACAGGTGGATGTCAAGACAACTAAGCTATCGAACTATAGCGAAGCTTGTATAGTATATATAGTACACAGATACAACCAGAAAAGGTAAGGGTTCATCAAGCCACAAAGGCGACAAATACAACATGAGTAATACATCAGTGAGGCATCAATAAGTGAATCTCTAAGGCATCAATAAGCCATAAGTAAGCGTCCTCACCAATGAGTGACTGAGCACCTCCAACCAGTGAGTAAGCAACCATGGGACATCAATAAGCCCACCTCATCGCATAAGTAAGCGATCACCAATCATAAGTAAGCGAACAGTAAGAAACTGTCATCCACAACACTAATCAGCCATGCGTCAGTAAGCACTGGCCTTGGCGCTAACACAGGCGCTCCCTGGACTAATCCATCAATAACACTTTCCCAAAAGGGGATCAAACCCGGCCCATTGGAGTGCGTCCCAACTACAAGGCGCGGCCCGCTGAGTTCATCCAGCGTTCAGGCCTCGGGTCTTACACCACGCGATCGCTATTTGTCATCGTTGGTCGTCTTTAGGACACAACTGTCTTCCGCCAATTCCACTGGCTACCTTCGCGTCGTTGTCCCCTGAGTTATGGGTTAGGTCAGATACGTACTGTGACCTGGGACCGCTCTTCCATCCGAAGTCCCATGACTTATACTTTAGACCAGCTCCATGGTCTGGGACCTGATCACATGACCGTGTCACGTGACCCTCATCCGTCCTGCAAAAACCTTCCTGCCAGCATCTGGAACTCTACCGCAAGTGATCATGTTACTCACGAGCTGGCGGACCTTGCACGCCTCGTCATAAGCGAGGTAACTGTCGTCTTCTGCTGCTACAAGTGCTCGTATGGCCTCTTCTTCTTCGATGTCTTCTTCTGCACGTGACTCCCAGGTATGCGCCTCTGGGTAATCATGGCAATTCTTCCAGTGCTCATGTAAACACCTGCGTTGCTTGCTGGCAGGTCGAGCAGATTGTAACACACCCCCACCCCCTTTGCACCCTGTTGGCATGCTGCATGCAACAGGGGGAAGGCGGGGGAAGGAGGGAGGGGCAGGGGGGAAGGGGAAGAGTGTTTGCCCCTCCTTCCCATGCTACGCATCTCCACGAATACACGTAGTATTTACACATTGTTTACTTTTTCTTTCACTTATTTTATAAGTATTTATACTTTAAAATAAAAACATAAAAAATTAAACAAAAATCAAAGAAAGCGGAATCTCAATTTCGGCCGATTCCGAGCGCCGGGACCGTGGGAATCCTGTGAAAGGGCAAAGACTGTACCTGACCTTATCAACATCTGCACGCGTGATCGGCCGAAGCATATGGGCGTGAGTATAACCCAATCTGAAAAAGTGTTAGACGACATCTGTCTCAGAAACGGAAAATTACCTGTCACGTCCATCTGGGCCGTCAGCGTGGTAAAATTCTAAGCAACGGAGGAGGCTGATGACGACGGCGCCACCGAGACCGATGTTATGAACAAGGCCGTACTTCCCTCTTGCGTCGGGGGTGTCAAATAGCCCTATAGCCCTGGAGCTTGCATAGGCCCGGGCCCTGCTGTACTTCAGCACGGATATCAAGACAGGCCACAACTAAAAACCTTACAATTCCGTAGTTGCACTGACAAAGTGAGATGTCAGTAGACGGTCTGGGGAGTTGGGGAATCGGGCATACTCGTGATCGAGAAGTGCATTGCTCGTAGCACCAAGAGGATGACCCTTGACCTCGGGTCCACCGCTCGGGTTAACCACGTACTTCCCTCCGTACTATTGACCAAAGTTTCGTCAACCAAAAGGTAGGGATAGGAGGCTACGTACGGTATTTTCCCCAGGCTCGACGAAGCGATGCGTATCGTTGAAGGCGCACGGTCCCAGTGCCGGGTAAGTTACAAGCTGTGGCAAAAGAAAAGTTAGCTCCATATCTATGTGCGATCCAAACCAATGTGACTTACCTCGTTAGCAGCAAAACAATTGTGCAGCTCGACTACTACATCATCCCGGCTCGCGCCTGCCTGAGCAAAAATCTTGTCTGCTAGACGTCGAGTCATCCGGTAACAAACGATTTCGATGGCGCTCCGTCCGGCAAACGCGTCGGGGTATTCTGTCGCGATCCCCGTTGCGGCGAGCTCGATGGCCTGATTATCACGCTCGTTGTCGTGCACGAATGCCTCGTTTGCGAGGATACAGCGCGCAGCTCCGTCCTGTGCATCAAGGAAGAGTCAGCATAGCATGAGGCACAGGGATAAGATTATACGCAACGGAGGTCGGGCAGCATACGTACTTGGTGAACTCATTCGAGATCTGCCGGGAGGCAAGGACCGCCGCCTCGTCGTAGCCCACCCGGAACTGCGAATACGGGTTGTTGACCGAATGCTTATGGTTCTTCGCCGCTAAAACCCACGCATCACACACGCACACCCAAAACAACACAAAACACAAAACTCACATATCTTCGCCAGCTGCTCCATCCCGTCCCCATACTTCCTGAAATACCCCGATGCAGCGGCTCCAAGACGCGTGGCATCGGAGGCACACGCTTCGAGTCGGGTGAGACGTGCTCCACGGCTACGAGAAGCGGGCGTATCTGGCTGGGGCAGTCGGGGAACGCGGCTTTAGTGCCAAGCGCGCCGGGCGCCATGCGCTTGAGTCTAAGAGCGAGCGCACCTTGCACATCGCCTGCGTGGAAGAGCGTTGCAGCGTGCACGAGCGCAGCACTCCCCGTCGAACATATGTTGTTCACGTTCGTGATCGGGATTCCTGTAAGGCAGAGCTGGTAGAGTGCCGCTTGGCCCGTCGTAGATTCGCCGAAGGCGTAGCCGACGAACGCGGCTCGACGGAATCGTATGTGATCCCTGGATCATCGGTGAGGGGACTGGGGCGGATTGGACGAGATAAAACTTACATGCATCGAGGACCGTCTTCGTCGCGGCCTCAATCCAATGTATGTTCCTGTGCTCAGAATCATAAAACGCAGCACAAGTGTGTGATTGTTTATGGTCGGTATGTCGTTCACCATTGGGCTAGGGCCAAGAAAAAAGTCAACAACGAGGAAGTAGAGCCGTTGAAGCCGAGAAAGCATGCCTCGCAACGATAATGTGGGCCGTCTTTCGGCTACCATGGCCAGATTAAAGCTCACGCGCTCACGTCATACTTTGGAGGCAACATTTCCCACCCACTCCCATGTTCGTGAATTGCTGTAATCGAACACCCTGCGCCACCGTCAACATCATCTTGTAGACGCCTACTGAAGCTCCGGGATTTTCACGCTCACCTTCCCTTCGCACTTCACTGAGGTCTCCAGCTTCGAACTATCCGCCAACTCGAACTTTGTTCGCCACGCACAACCCAGAGCTCAACGGACTCTCGCACAAGGTACCCTTCCACACAAGTGACGCCGCTCAGATTTTTGGTCATCGACCCTACCCCGCAAGTGCTGCGACGAGGCGGTCATGCATCAGCTGCTCGCATTCCGCACGCATACAGTCGGAGAGGTGAGTTGCAACGGACATGCGCAAGCTAGTAGGGACGTAGGGTAGATCATGTTGTGGTCTGCAGGAGAGAACGCGGCTGCGGAGACTCTGCGGAGGGGAAGAGGAAGGGAAAGGCTCTCCAGTTTTGAGGTTCGTGTCCTAAACTATTGTGTGAGGGTTGGCTTCATGGTCCTTTTCTACAACTCATATAGTACATCTCAGGAAAGTCCATGACATCAATGCTAACGCTGCCACTGATTGGTTTTGTCCTGACCGCGTTCAATTTCCCCGACTTGCATGGTTGCTAGTTGTTACCTCACGGTATCGTATTCGAAAGGCATGCACTCAAGAGACTGATCTTGCCACAACTTCAATGGTTTCAAACAGCAAGTGGTGGCGGTGCTATTATAACGATGCAATGAAGCAAGAACATGCGATGCGTGCGCGATGCCTCCATTTCGACGATGAGCCACCTTACAGCCCAAATATCCCAAGTAATGCGTCGAACTGGCATCGACAACCAAGCTCCTCGCGTAGGATTCATAGACAAATCCTTTCTCAAATTCGTACAGACGTGCGTATCGTGACAAGTGTAGTCTCAAGTAATTCGGATGTATTCGTCTGCATGGGTCGGCTTCGACTGTAAATGTATCGGAGGATTGATTAGAAACTATTGAATTGTAAAACACCAATCCATAGAGTACGCAACCGGTATGGAACGTTCTTTTATTTCCTGACGTGGGACCTGAGTCTTTTATAAAACTCCGTTGCTCCAACGGCAGTGATGGGGCGACCACAGAGCTTGCGTGCATTGACAAACTTCTCGATGGATGGTGCCGGCGAGTTATCTAAGCAAATCAAGTCAAGGGATGGCAACACTTTGGAGGCCGTCTCCCCGGTGATGCCTTGCAGTGCAAGAGCAACGTGTCCTGTGAGCTCCCTACTTACCAACAACGTCTGCACGGTGGAGATTGCGTGGAGGAGGTCCAGCCATTCAGCATCATCCCCACCACCTAATATAACACAGGACTGGATCTGGAGTTCGAGATGGACGACAGTGGAGATTGTCGCAGAAAGATGGCCGAGCACCTGGGCTATGTGCGACACCTGCCAGTCAAGCCCTTCGCATCTAATGGTGGTGTTCATGCACCGATAGGAGCTTGAAGAGCTTGTAGGAGACTCCATTTGGATTGCAAAGGTGACACTGTCTTGGTTAAAGATAACACGCCCATGCCTGAATACGGTCGACTTGAGGCCGACTGAGCGATCGATGAACTTCGGGAGTTGAGCAACTTGGTAGTCAACGAGCTGATTTAAGTAATCTATGAAGATCCGTTGCAGTTGAGGGGCATCAATCTGGGCGACGAGGTCTTCCAAATACTCGCTAGCACCCCTGAATCGGAAAGAGGTAAGAGAAGGAAGGATAGCCCGTGTGAGGGGAGGCGGGGGTATTCGATCGGGGCGGGAGGTAGCCGATTGGAAATCAATGTCGAATATCTTGAGCCTGGGCAATGCGGCCAAACCCACAACCATCGCCCTGGGTGAAACGTATCCAGTCGGTGGTATATCGATGAGATTGAGGACGACAAGATCACTGGTTGACAAAAGAAGTGTTGGTAAGGCCGGAAAGGGAATGCCGCGTAAATAGATCGCCTGTAAACATGGTGCAGACCCTCCCAAGAATTCGGCAGGAAGGACTGTTACATTTCTGTCGTCCGATGAAAGGTCGAGACGCGTCAGCACCGGAAATGTCTCCCGCATCACTGTGGCCATTTGTCCCAATTGCGAGCCCGTTACGTCAAGCCTGACAAAACAAACACGATCTTCATGCTCGAGTGCAGAAATGATATTGTCTTCATCCTTGGGCGTAATTCCCCTGCCGAAATAGCGATAATCAATGACGATAGGGAAGGGTGGCCAGATGTCGAGATTCTTCCTGGCAGGAGTTCCATGTGTGCAGAGAATCTGGAGGTTAAGACGGCGTGGTGACTCAAATATGATTTGTCGCCATCTTCGACATACATGCACCAGTAAGTGCCATTTCCATACAAGGCAAAGGGGTCCCTGATTTATTTGGCAGAGATCAAATATTTCAAGTAGGACATTGTCTGGGAGCACGCCGATTGCTGTTGCATGTCCGTGACTCTCACCTGTGCCGTACGACGTCAATACTTGTTGCGGAAATAGGAATGTTAAAGGACACACCTTGACCGTGTGAGTCCTTTATCTTCTTGCGACGACCTCGAGTCAAGTTTTTGATATGTGAGGTCGTGGTAGGGGATGGATCACCCGGTAGGGCCTGCGGACGAACGCTGATTGAAGATCCGAGCTAGCAGTGAGTACTGATGAGTTGTCATTTGATTGCTGTACCAGACAAACCTCGGAAAGTCGACCGATAGGAGTAGTTCAGCAAAGCTGGGAAGGGAGACAGGGTAGTGGCTGATGAGAGATTGGTGATGAGAGTTCGGTCAATCAGTCCACTAGTCAGATGGCAAAGAATGGCCTTGGACAAACCTCTGAGTGCCCATGAATGACGCGTGTGATGAACAAAGTGTTGTGGACTTCGCGAAGGATCTACCAGTGCTCTCATATTTCAAGGCTTAGTACTAGCACTATGAATCGCAATCCTGTTCAGTGGCAGTGCGGAATGCAATGCACTGGGTGTAAGCGTGTTTCCCTCCAAGTGAAGTCTCATGCAGTGCCGGAATGCCATCAAGGAACGTGTCCATAACACCGCCAAACTAGAGACGTGATTTGAATAATGCACAGCAATTCGTCCTAGTCCGTGAATGTGAGCGCACTGGGCATGTGGGGCCAACCCACACTGGAAAGGCAAGATAGTAACACTGGGACCATTGTTCAGCTTGAGTTCTTACCGTCACGGTAGTGCTCGTGCCCGAACCTTCCCACACAATCAAAATAAACAAAGACACGACGATGACATAGCCAGCCAAATCAACAAGCAAGGTCAACACTCCAAAAAAGAGAAACAATCGAGTGTAGATTCGGCGCTGGAGCGCTGAAGTAGCGCAGGCGAGCCCCTCAACATCAGGCCAGAAGATGCGGGCACGTTACATAGATCCCATACCACACAGCAAGACAGACCAGTAAGCACAGAAGCTCATACATCGTAGGGCACGGTGCATTAAGCACACGCAGCATTAACATAGAGGCACGTTTCAGAAGATCGATGTGACTGCCCCTCACAACTTTGCGAGGTGCAATAGCCTTTCCGAGTACGACCTGGACCTGACCTTGTCTACATCTGCGCCGGTGATTGGTCGAAACTCATGAGAGTGGTTATATCCCAATCTGAAAAGGCATCAGACGACGTCTGTCTCAGAAACGGACAATTACCTGTCACGTCCATCTGGGCCGTCAGCGTGGTAAAATTCTGGGCGACGGAGGGGGCTGAGGACGACTGCTCCGCCAAGATCGATGTTATGAACAAGGCCGTACTTCCCCCATGCATCGGGAATGTCAAATAGCCCTGGAGTTTGCATAGGCCCGGACCCTGCTGTGCTTCGGCACTGATATTAGACAGGCCACAACTCAAAACTTACAATTCCGTAGTTGCACGGACAACGTGAGATGTCAGTAGACGGTATGAGGGAGATGGGCGATGGGCGATGGTGCGTACTTATAATCGAGAAATGCATCGCCAGGCCCGTAGCATCGAGAAGATGTTCCTTGACCTCGAGCCCACGGCTTGGGTTGACCACGTACTTCCCTCCGTACTATTGACCAAGTTTCGTCAACCAGTAGCTGGGGAGAAGGAAGCCACGTACAGTATTGACCCCACTCACGACGAAGCGATGTACATCGAAGGCGCACAATCCAAGTGCCGGATAAGATACGAGCTGCCCCGAAAGAGTTGGCTCCATCTATGTGCGGTTCAAAATTAGCAGCAAAAAAATCGTGCAGCTCAACAACTCCAACGTCATCCCGGCTCGCGCCTGCCTGAGCAAAAATATTGTCTGCTAGACGTTGAGTCATCCGGTAACCAACGGTTTCGATCGCACTGCGTCCCATGAACGCGTCCGGATAGTCTGTCGCGATCCCAGTTGCGACGAGCTCGATGACCTGGTTCTCGAGTTTGTTATCGTGCATGAATGCCTCGTTTGCGAGACAATGGCGCGCAGCTCCGTCTTGTGCATCAAGATAGAGTCAGCATAACATGAGAGAGGGATATTATACGCAACGGATGTTGGGCTACACATGTACTTGGTAAGCTCGTTCAAGATCTGCGGGGAGGCCAGGACAGCGGCCTCATCGTACCCCGCCCGGAACTGCGAATACGGGTTATTGACCGAATGCTTTATGGTTCTTTGCCGCTAAGCCCACGCATCACACACGGGCCCAAAAATGACCAAACACAAAGACTCACTTTTCTTCACCAGATGCTCAACCCCGCCTCATACATCAGGAAAAACCTCCCGTGCTAACGAGAGATAAAAAACATAATTTAGCCGTCATTTTTGATATTATCTACATTAGCGTTCCCTCGCGTGCCACCAACTTACTTAGAAATAAATTTGATATAATGACGCTAAGTCAGTTAGTCCGGTCAAAATTATTGACAATTTTGCTTTATAAAACTCAACATTATCACGCATTAGAAAATGAATAACAACATTTTATTGAAAAATTGGCATGCCAGTGTGGCACAAAACCAGCTATGTAGCTACGTTGGCGGTATGAAAACGAGTGGTTTAGAGAAATCAACGAGAACACAACATGAGGCGAGGTGGTTAACTTTTTTTCTTTTTCTGAGTTTTTGGGGAACATTCTAGGACGCCATGATCTGACACTGTTGACTGGATGTCATGTCAGCAAAGTCATACACGTATAGTTAGGAAAACTCACAGTGGGTCTTTTCATTTAGGAAGGAATGGGTTTGTTGAAACCCATGTTTTGCATTCACTCTTCAAGCTTCAAGCGTGTTAAGATCAAGGTTGGCGATGGGAGCTGCTGCAGAGGAGCTCCGGGTGTTGTACTAGTATAGCTCATCAGTGATTAAAAAATAGAAGACCAAGCGGTGTACTCACCTCGCTTGAACATAGATGTTGCTCATCATGATATGAAAGGCGCTAACCCAGTTTTCCATAACGTGTCTCAAAGTGTTCATGTGACCCGCGTACACGTCCATGTACGCATTTGCCGAAAATTCGTGGTTTTGTTGTTCGCCAGTATGCCACTCGTATAGAGTTGCGTACAGCTAAAGGGCAAAGTTAGCACTGCAATAATAATAAAAGTATGAGACTTACCGCAGTCGCTACCAGAGCAACCATAGGGACAGGCACCTCGCGGGTTGGCCGCCCATTGTTGTTGAAATGGACTGGGAACATATGACCGAACCTGGATGTAAATGACGCCGATCCCCAGTGAAATACAATTCTCGTATGACCACGATGATGTGTTCATTCCTATAGGGTAGGGAGCGTTTTACTAGTCCTGCCGCTCCCATGTTCTGGTAATATGTCAGTAAGAGTACTTTTAAATGATTCACACTCACAGGGGGCACCCTTGGGAAAGTATAAGTATAATTCGACAGTTGGTTGCCGATAACACGAGCAACCTCTGTCGCCGAACCGATGCTAAGGATTGCGGCATAGCTGACCGCCGTAATCCGATCTTTGACTTCACTGCGGATCAGAGAGATCCATGCGCGGGGCTGTCAGACAACATTAGTCTAGTTGTCTCCGAGGCCATAGTACTTACGAGAGAAACCAGTTTAGCCATGTATTCATCATCATCTTGGAGTCGGGCTTGAACGGTGGTTGCACCGGGTTTCTCACACCACTCGGCCGCCAAATGCAGAGCGTCCTTGGTGAAGGCCCAAGCCACAACGGGATCTGGAAAGGCGTTCCGAATCAATAGAGATGCCCTGAGATTGTCAATAGCATCTTGGACTATGGTGCGGATGATCGGGCGCTGATGGGTCAGCATTAGTTTCTTCGAGCCTTCCTGAAAAACCAAGTTCGTGTCGACATGCAAATTTGGCAAGCCAGACTCGGGTGACACCTTGCACTTGGTGGGAGTGTCGGTGGGCACAGGCAGGGAAGCACTCCCAGCTGCATTGAATGTTGAGTCGCCAAAAAATGGTTGACGACGTCAAAAGAAACTCACCAGATATATTTGCCTCCGTCGTGGCAGCGACAGCAAGCAGTAGAGTACTCGTCGTGGGCCTAGGGGTGGAGATCACAGAAGCCTGGTCACTGAGTTGGGCAGAGGAGTCAGTGTTTTCCGTATCCATTCCAATACTCAGTGGGGTTGAAAGAGACACGTCTGCTTCACCAGACAACCAGCTGGGTCGCTGTGAAAGAGGGACTCAATATCAATATCGTAAAAAAAAAAGTGGGAACCTTACCTTGTTAGCCATAACCTTGGCAAACCTTGAGGGGTTTTTGATGGCGATCTGGAGGTCTTGCTCGTCGTCGTTCCAATCGCCGTTAGAATCACCATTGTGGTCATCGACCCTGGGTTTGTAAAAGCTATCATTGTCGGGGTCGAGTCGTGAGAGGTCGTGGTTGTTATCACCATGACCAGGGTAATACAAGGAAGCTGAAAAATTTACATTGTTTGTCGCACAAACAATTAGTAATTTGTTTGTCGAACAAACAATTGTAATCTGATCACTCACTGCATTGAAGTTGTTTGCCCCTGCCTTTGTTATCTGCCTCTGTCACGAACTTGCTTTCCTCTAGCCTGAGAGGCATGGGACACCCGTGAACAGGGCCTTCATCTATGTCAGCACACACCAATGGTATTTGGTGATCCGCATACCTGTTTTCCGGGCCCTTTTGGATGCACTGGCCTCTGTTTCTGAGGTCATGGACACAGAGCCACTGGAACCTATGGTATGTTTCTCATGTCCTAGTGCTAATGAACCTCAAGTCTGACACCACAAGGTTTTAGTCTTACCGAGTGGAGGGATGCTTGCGTGTGCTGTGTCGTGGGTGGAGCTAGCAGTGTTACCTCGGGTAGACGCACCCATAGTATGTAACGGTGCGAGTGGTAAGCAGGATGACAAGTCGCTCCTGAGGCTTACCAACCGAGTGGGCGGACTAATCCATGTACAATACAATGACTGATGCTCTTAGTGAGCTGTACTATATGATGACTGATGCTCTTAGTGAGCTGCTGACATATGAGGACATGCGATTAGTAGTAGTAGTAGTATCATGCGTCATCACTGTTGAGAGTAGATGCCTATAGTTATAAGGAAGCTGTCGACTGTTGTGGTCGACAGCTTGGATTTCTTGTACACTTCTTCTCTTCTCAAATCGATCGGTCTTGGCTTCATTCTCTCTCTTTATCGGCGAAGGCCGTTGGAATAAAGGACAAGCAAGTCTAGATACAACCGCGCTTGTGTCTAGCGGAACACCTGAACTCCGCCTTCGAGCATTGAGACGATTACTCAGCCTACGTGCTTGAGGATTTGCTAAGTCATCGCGTTCACCCCTACGTTGCCTAAGTCAGGCTCATGTGCAGCTCGCACATAACATAGTAGGTGAACCTTGGTATGTAACATCATTCTCATTTGTTACAGGGTGTGTGTGACCATTCGCCCCTCCGACATGGGTACTGTGGGTTCGAGGGCGCATGGCTGAAGCTCAAAAAAAGGTAAGGATACGAGAAGATCCAAGGCGGTGAAAATGACAAGTAAGGGCGGGAATTGGAATGAGTATTGGGTATGATGGTACGTCCTCTTTATATTCTCGGAAATACATGGTTCTAACTAAAAGTGAGGATGATCCCACTCTCCGTGCGATATCAACTTTCCTTCCTACACCCACGAAGACAACTCTGCCGGTATGAAACAACCCCAAATTCAGGCTGCAACCGACTCTTCACGCCCAACGGGCTTTCCCGACATGTTCACCGATCTCACCGTCCAAATTGCAGTACCTCGCAAGGGTCAAACCTACCATCTACACAATTGGCGACCACACAGGACCATGGTGTGAACCCTGCCATCCCCACTTCAAGTTATGAACATGGCACCACACTCAATGGTAGCTTCTTCAGTCTGAGCATAGTGGCTTGCCAATGCTTGAAGTTCAGACACTGAGGACGCCGATGCTAATGCCGACAGTCAGATCAATGCTCACAAGACCGCAGAGCATGTTGACCATGTGGCCTGTTCTCAAGACACTGCCAGGGCCGACGGTGAAGACACCGCTCATACCACTAACGACGAAGATTGCGTAGATCCAGATGATGCTATTGATGCGGATATCCTTCAAGCTCTCACTCAAGACGTTGACTCTTTTACAATCAACCCTGAACAGTGGCCTTCAGCACAATCAGATCACTGTCAGCCAACGGCATCTGGGTCTGATGAACCGGTGCATCCGCCTCCTGTCAACTTTGAACCTGGAAGAACGGGTTATACCTCACCCTTGGTCGTCGAATCCTTTCCACGTGGTGAGCCAGGTGCACCCATCCCCGGTGAACACGAAGGATCACATGTATATCACACAAGTCAAGAAGCCTTCAAGTTGTCAATCTGGGCACCATTTCACTCTCAATGTGACTGGGAGATCACCTGTTGGGCCAAAATGCATGGGCCAACATCTTCAGCCCTGGCAGATTTGCTTGCAATACCCAAGGTGAGTTTATCACCAATTTATCGATAATATCGGCTAGAACATACTAACCCCGGTTGGAAGGTTGTGGATCGCCTTGAATTGTCTTATCACACCCCCAAACAACTAAACGAGATCATCAATGACAAGTTGCCAGGCCGCCCTCCATTCCAGTGCCACAAAATCGTCGTGGCCAGCGAACACCTCCAGTTCTATTTCCGTGATATACTACAATCTATCAGGAGCCTTTTTGGAGATCCCAAGTTTGCACGTGACATGGTGTATGCCCTGGAGCGCCACTATGCCAATAGCGAGCGGTCAAGTCGTGTGTATAGTGAGATGCACACTGGTGACTGGTGGTGGGCAGTCCAGGTGCGTTGTACTTTCTTGGACCGACACAGGTGCTTACTACATATGATAGACATCCCTTGAAGGGCGACAACCAGGCACCACCATGGTCCCGATCATCATCTCCTCTGACAAGACACAACTTACTCTATTCCATGGCAAAATGGCATACCCAGTCTATCTCACCATTGGCAACATTCTGAAGGCCATCCGTCGCAAGCCAACCCGTTGGGCGCAAATGCTCATGGCTTACATACCCACGTCACGCCTTGAAGACATGGGCAACCAAACTGCTCGATGCCGTGCTCTAGGCAATGTATACCACTTCTGTATGCAGAATGTCTTGGCCCCAATCGCATCATACGGCAAAATGGGTGTTGACATGCTGAGTGGGGATGGGATCTGGCGCCACTGCCATCCAATCCTGGCTGTCTTTGTAGGTGACTTGTAATGGACGAACAATAGTAAGCAGGATGACAAGTCGCTCCTGAAGCTTACCAAGTGGATGAATGGACTTACCAATGTACTATACAATGACTGATGCTCTTAGTGAGCAGCTGACAGATGATTACTATGTAGTATTAGGATTATGCGTCATCACTGATGAGAGTGGACACCCATAGTTAGTTATAAGGGAGCTGTCGACTGTTGTGGTCGACAGCTTGGATTTCTTGTACACTTCTCTACTTCTCAATCGATCGGTTCCTGTCTCGTCTTCCATTTCTACAAGACAGGACCAGAAAGCAAGGATCAACAATTCTAGATACAACTACGCTTGTATCTTGCAAACAGCCGAGCTCCGCCTTCGAGCATTGAGACGATTACTCAGCCTTCATGCTTGAGGATTTGCTAAGTCACCACGTTCACCTTGCGTTGCCTAAGTCAGGCTCATGTGCAGCTCGCACGTAACCTTAAATCCAAGCTCTCCACAAATGAACACTGTGGTGACAATCAACACTAAAGACGGTTGGGACTTCCAACCATACGTCGTTGAAGCGCGAACCCGTGACACCCCAACACGATACATCGTCGGAAGGATCAGGTGGAGACTAGTACCAGAGATTAGCAGAACCGACGAACAGAATACCGGATATTACGCAGAAGCCGCCACCGCCCAGAGGTATCACCCAGTCGTTTTCAATCAAGAACGCTGTTGCTGGGTCGAACTTAGGTGGAGTAGGACAAGAGGATTCTTTGAAGCAGCACAACCTGCAGGGGACGACCTCAACATCAACATCCCATTGACCGAGGCGCTACCAATTGACGAACAAGGACCAATCGACGGTGAAGAGGACCAAAACCTGACCTCGGAACCACCAGCAGCAGAACTACAACTACGAACACACACTCCGGCCACTAGTGTCACTAGTGAACAACCACCAACCGCCTCTGAAGTGTCGGTAGAGCCAGAAAGCATAGCGGTACACTCGCCAGAAGTAGACGCACTTGCAGCGCGAACAGCTGAGTTACACATTCCCAAACCAATCAGGGGAATACCATACAGCTACATGACCACCCAAACAGAAGTATCGCCACCCCGACTTGTTATAGACGAGCAAACGGGCCACGTACAGCAAATACAACCAGAAGATATACAAGCAGCAAATCGAGCAATGGGACCAGACGTCCCTGATGCACCAAGTCACCGTGCAGACTCAGACAGATTCTACGAATTCAGAATCGATTGACACAGGGTCCCCTCACCTGACAATCGACCGTTCTCACCAATGAGACGAGCAGGAGGAGGAGGACCCCAGGCGGAGCCCCAGGAGGAGGAGGAGCCCCAGGAGGCGGAGGACCCCCAGGAGGAGGAGGAGGAGGACCTCCAGGAAACATACCACACCAAGACATCAATGCCCCTCAAGGAGGGAGCGATAACAAGTTCATCGGTAACCCACCACCAACATTCACAGGAAACAGATCTCAAGCCGAGGTGTTTATTCTTCAATGGGAAGTCTACGCAGGAGTCAACGCCAATCACTCGGCCATGAGGAACAAATATCAAAAAGCTATGTTGTTCCTCACATACATACAGGGAAACGCGGTTAACCAATGGGTGATGTCCGCAAGCCGATGGCTTGTCAATGAAGTGGCCACAGGAACCAACCAGTTCGACAACAGGCTGTGGGAAAACCTGCTTAACGCCTTTCAAAGACAATTCGGCAATGTACTTAGCAAGGAAAGAGCGCAGGCCCAGCTTGACGCTGGAATACACATGAAGGACGGCAAAATAGACGATTACATCGCTCTATACGAACAATTGGTCCAACATGCAGGATACAACATCAACGCGGAACAAACGCTCAAATATTTCACAAAGGGACTACCACGAGCCCTATATGAAACCATGTATCAACATGACGACCCCCGAAACTATGAGGAATGGAGAGAATCCGCCCTAAAGAGGCAACAGAAGTGGATTCACATGTAGATGGTCAGAGGCAATTTGGATGCCTTCAAACCAGGAAGAACTACCGGTGGAGCACTAGCTAAGTTACTTGCACCACTCCAGAACGACGACCGAATGGACACCTCCACAGATCGAGTACGCGGACGACTAGCTGGAGCAGAAGATGTTCTCCAAAACTACAAACGAAATGATAATCCACCGCGGCCACCATTCCCACCACGTGGAGGATTCATACAGAGACAATTCAAACGTGACCACAGCCAAACACAGTGTTACAACTGCCAGAAGATGGGTCACATCAGTCGCGACTGTAGGCAACCTCGACATCATCGTGATACGCAAACACGTGCTGCAGAAACTGCGCCAACTAAAGAAGAAAAGGCAGCGGAATGGTTACAAGGATGTAACGTCCCGGGTCATAGCAAGTATCTGACCTAAGCCAATAACCCAGGGGACATGGCGTAATGGACTATTAC
>WITN01000976.1:0-30460 GCA_015025155.1 Lactarius quietus | reverse complement strand
GTCATCAGCAGGCTTAGAAATGCAGTGAGGCACCACAGCACTCACCAACTGAAAAGCCAAACAGGTGTCATCAGCAGGCTAGAAATGCAGTGAGGCACCACAGCCACTCACTCCTGAAGAGCCAAGGACAGGTGTCATCAGCAGGCTAGAAATGCAGTGAGGCACCACAGCCACTCACTCCTGAAGAGCCAAGGACAGGTGTCATCAGCAGGCTAGAAATGCAGTGAGGCACCACAGCCACTCACAACTGAAGAGCCAAGGACAGGTGTCATCAGCAGCCTAGAAATGCAGTGAGGCACCACAGCCACTCACAGACTGAAGAGCCAAGGACAGGTGTCATCAGCAGGCTAGAAATGCAGTGAGGCACCACAGCCACTCACAACTGGAGAGCCAAGGACAGGTGTCATCAGCAGGCTAGAAATGCAGTGAGGCACCACAGCCACTCACAAACTGGAGAGCCAAGGACAGGTGTCATCAGCAGGCTAGAAATGCAGTGAGGCACCACAGCCACTCACATACTGGAGAGCCAAGGACAGGTGTCATCAGCAGGCTAGAAATGCAGTGAGGCACCACAGCCACTCACTCCTGGAGAGCCAAGGACAGGTGTCATCAGCAGGCTAGAAATGCAGTGAGGCACCACAGCCACTCACTCCTGGAGAGCCAAGGACAGGTGTCATCAGCAGGCTAGAAATGCAGTGAGGCACCACAGCCACTCACACTGGAGAGCCAAGGACAGGTGTCATCAGCAGGCTAGAAATGCAGTGAGGCACCACAGCCACTCACTCCTGAGAGCCAAGGACAGGTGTCATCAGCAGGCTAGAAATGCAGTGAGGCACCACAGCCACTCACCCTGAGAGCCAAGGACAGGTGTCATCAGCAGGCTAGAAATGCAGTGAGGCACCACAGCCACTCACAGACTGAAGAGCCAAGGACAGGTGTCATCAGCAGCTAGAAATGCAGTGAGGCACCACAGCCACTCACTCCTGGAGAGCCAAGGACAGGTGTCATCAGCAGGCTAGAAATGCAGTGAGGCACCACAGCCACTCACTCCTGGAGAGCCAAGACAGGTGTCATCAGCAGGCTAGAAATGCAGTGAGGCACCACAGCCACTCACTCCTGGAGAGCCAAGGACAGGTGTCATCAGCAGGCTAGAAATGCAGTGAGGCACCACAGCCACTCACTCCTGGAGAGCCAAGGACAGGTGTCATCAGCAGGCTAGAAATGCAGTGAGGCACCACAGCCACTCACTTCCTGAGAGCCAAGGACAGGTGTCATCAGCAGGCTAGAAATGCAGTGAGGCACCACAGCCACTCACATACTGGAGAGCCAAGGACAGGTGTCATCAGCAGGCTAGAAATGCAGTGAGGCACCACAGCCACTCACATACTGGAGAGCCAGGACAGGTGTCATAGCAGGCTAGAAATGCAGTGAGGCACCACAGCCACTCACTTCCTGGAGAGCCAAGGCCAGGTGTCATCAGCAAGCTAGAAATACAAAATGCACCACACCACTCACAGTCTGGAGAGCCGACATTGCTGACATCAACAGGCCGGAAACACAACGAAAAGCACTACAACCACTCACGAACTGGGAGGAGATCACAAGGATTATCAGGTTTGTCAATCTGGAAAGCATGGCTAACAGCATGTACTCACATACTAAGAGTTGGGTGGCATGGGACATTGTCAGACATGAACTGTCCATGAGAGCTTATATAAACACTTGCCCAAAGGTATGGAAACGGAGCAAGACATGCTCGAATTACTTGTTCCACTTCGAACCCAGTAAGGCGATGGACACTGCAATTTTTGTTGAGATCGTCACTCCCGTCAACCTGCGCACTCACCGGCTCAAAGATGTCTTAACACTGAATTCTATATTACCCCTCTGCACAGCTAAAAGCATCAACGCAACGGTATCCTCGTTCAGTACCGCAGCCGTCATCTCGACCAGACAATCGCAGCGGCTATCTTTCATGTGCATGTCTGCCGAAGCGCATTAACGTGTGAGTTTAGCATCTAACTCCGGACTCACTTTCTAATCGCACATATTTCGCATCATTACCAAGGGGACCCAGGTAGTGATCTTGGAATCGTTTCTCCGCCATTTCAGCGGAGACATCGCTATCCGGGTAGTTGTCCGGGTCATCAGACTCGTCCTGCATATCCATTTCGACGTTGCACTTGAACTGGTCAAATTTAGTGAACACAGCGATGACGGGAACTCCAAAATTGCGTGTCAATATAGATGCTAGTGAACGTTCGTAACGACGCACCATTCGGATCGGCGCAAATCTTGTCGTAATATTTCAAATCTAGCCCTGGACGATGGCCATCCATCGGGACGCAATACCTCAAAACATGACGGTCAGTTGTCGTAATTATGAAAATCGAAGGACCAGACCATATCGCATGCAGTTTGTCCCGCAGCCTCCTTTCTGCACACTTGCGTTGAATGAAGTCTTTCAAAATCTCGAGTTCATCTATGCTACCCGACTCTATTCCCATGGAGTCGTGAAAAACATAACCCGGATTGTTGGAGAACACAAGTTCGTCGTCGATCTCGTGCTCGCCACGCTAGATCCATGTTCGTTAGACGCAACCGAAGAGAAGTAGCATTGTTACTCACATTCATCGACGGTTCAAGTTTAACCTGGTCAGTAGTGAGATCACACTTTCAGACAAAAGTTTGGACCACGTACCTCCTCCCCTTGTGGTAAATAGTTGGACTCTCCGTTGTTTCACAGACACGTTGTAAGATCGAAGTCTTTCCTGCGTTTGCCCTTCCTACAACCAGAACTCGGAACTTGAACTTCGGAATCGGACGACGAGTTTGTTCGGTATTCATTGGTGCGATCGGTGCGATGAAGTTTGGAAAAGCAAGAGAGTCAATGAAGAGAGTTGTTGATCGATTGGGTCCCATCCGCGATCGATCGTTGGTCGAGCACGTGTCCTTTCTCACGCTAAATTTCCCCTTTTATCCGCCGACACCGCTCACGCCAATACGCCATCCACATCACCCTGCGTTGAAATATTCCAATAAAATTCATATGCCCTCAGCTTATCACACATCTCAACCTCCATTGTACCGTATGCAATCCGAGAATGCACGATAACGGGTTTATTTACCTATTTACCATTGATGCTCACCGACTTATACCTCCACTCAGGGATGATAGACAATGGTTGCTAGGACGGTCCCGTCACAGGCGGTCTCGCTCGCTCACTCGCACCGTTTCTGTCCAGCGCAACGGAAGTGTTTTCTGAAGCCCTCAGCACGGATGACGCTGATGACGAAATCCTGCCGCTCAGTGTTCGAGATGGTCATCGCGCGCGATGGGGTCGATCGAGTTATTACCTGACGGGTACGATACGTCGGATGACGAGCCTATCACCACCATGACATACACGCGCGTGGTCTCAACGAACAAGTAGGGTGCGAGGGATTCAGAAAAGGTGAGGCAGAGATAGCCGACGTGGGAGGCTGCGTTTCGAGAGTTAGGAAACGAAGGAGGGCAGTGGAAGAAAGAGATTGGGTGATACGCACTGGCGCTCTGCTGGATCCTCTGTCGATCGCATCTATGCGTACGCGGTGATAGATCGGCGTCGTGAGCTCGTCGTCGTGGCTAAAGGGCATCCCGCTATGTGCGAAGTCGCCTGGACTGTGCCTGCACCCGGGACGACAGGCTATGCGGTCTCGTCCATCGAGATGGTGGGTTGATGGGTTCCTTAGAAACCGTGTATCTTGGCGTCCGTGTAGTTGAATGGCGTGGACCGACACGAAGTTCTCGCGCGTCTCAGGCTCTCAGCAGCTCAGCAAGTCTTGGTCATCCCTACAGAGCCGTTGAGCGAGTGCCTACCGTTACCAATGGGCCTGTGCTGTCTGCGTCACGAAATCAGCGGATATGTGAAAGTTTGATTGTACGCACGGGTTGGCATGGTCGAGGGGTTTGTTCTTGGGGTCATTGAACCCGGAGGGTATTGAATAGGCAACGAGAATGGACAGAATGAGCAGGCAGATGTTTGGTCCCAGTACTCGCCATCGAAGTAATTACCTTGTGTGTGGGAATTATGTAAGTTCTATAGCGCTCATCTCACTTTTTCGTTCGTGGCCAATTGACTCCAGGGCTTACTGTATGTCACGGCCAGCTCAGCTCCACGGCTTCTACGCAATCCCCTTATACCATAGCACTGACCGCCCATAACCTCCCCACTCTGTCCCTTTCATCGAACCCCCAAAGTCTCATCCGTCAAATGTCTCCTCAGCGGGCCCATTCTCACAGTCAGCCCGACCTGCTCCAACATAGTCCCAATTCTGCCTTGGGGTTTGCACGACCTGTACCACATAACAGACAATCATCTGAGATCTCTCGGTGACTTCCAAATGACTCCCGAGCTGATTGTGGGGATCGACCAAGTCCTTTCCACGGGTGTGGACGTATCGAGAGTGGCATATGCTGGAACGGTGAGTTCAAGTTCCGTCGCTAGGTCTACTTAACTTGAGCCCAGCTCTCTCCTTTAGGAATTCATCCTCGAACGCGCTCGTTGTGAAGAGCGCCCGAACCTATGTGCGTTTGAGGCGGGCCCACTGGGATGTAATGGTATAGACCTCATGTCCTAGGAGCTTTACTGCATTAAGCGGGGATCGAGTGATCCCCCACCTAACAGCTTCTCCGAAACTCGAAGTCTTGCACACCGACTCTGTCAAGTATCTTTCCCCCCCTCAGCGGTCCCCAGCGATCACTCTGCCTCTTACAATCCCGGTGATCGTGAACTTCGAATAACCCGGTCACCACGGCTCTTCCCGAGGACCTCACACCCGCGTCAGAAAGTGCCATATATGCGGTCAATGCATCGCTCAGTCGCTCAGCTTCACCACTGAATCACCAATGGGCCAGTCTGTGAAGGCATGGACCCACGCCCGAGGACGTCCACGCCTTCGTTCTGCACCAGGTCCTGACTCGTCACTGTCGTCCTCCCCCGCTATCAAGTCGTATGTGCTAAAGCACGAGAGGGAGGGAGAAAATGCTGAGAGCGCGGAAGGCAGGAGCAGCCCGAAGCTGCGGAGGATTGAACGTACACTGACACCGATACTGAAACAGATCTATTCGCCGTCTACACCTGCGCCTATTCCTGCGCCTGTGGTAGTCGATACTCAAGAAACAATTGGCATTGGCAAGACACCCACGACTCAATCAATTGAACTGCCAGCTCCGCAATAGCAACCGACCCCCGAAGTACTGTACCGCCGTCGCTGCAGGAGCATCCTTGGCCTGAAGACACCAAAACGCCACCCGCGACTCCGCGGCGCAAGATCGGGATACATCATATCGGGCTATCATGGTATACAAGACGCTGGGAGCACGGTACAATGTCGGATATGTTTGTGCGTTGGCTGTCCACTACTGTTAGAATTGACACTAACTCGAATTCGGAAAGGCGAGATCGATCCTCCTACGACGTGCGTAGTGGGATTCCCGCTCAGCGCGGCGTATACGGACCTGGTTGACGGCTGGCCATTGTGAACAGGAGCACGATGTGGCTCGATGCTTTGGCATATCTGTCGCCGTGCGCGATCGCGGAGATGCGGCAGCGTCTCTTGGCTGTTCAGTGACGCTCTCCTCTCTCCTCCCACAGTTGTGTTTTTGCTGCCTTGCTATTAGGGTTATGCATTATTACTCCCGACTCTGGGACGGTTTCTGGCTCGTGCTTTCTGTACGGTATATAATATATTTGAGAACTTTCCCCGTGCCCGTACGGCGTATTGCTGCAGGAAGATTGGGATTATGTCACGCCGTTCTCCGTGTTATTCGCCAACCACGACCCAGGCAACCAGGCCGCTGACACCTCACTAGATTTTGAGCACCACCTGATCATTCAAGTTATGGAAAAAGGTATGCACCCAAAAACCTGCCCAAAAAGGCCGACACGTGGTCAGTCAAGCAGGGCACAAGCACCCCGCATTAGAAGCTCTCTCCGGCTCGTGATAACTAGCCAGGCAGTGATTTGACGGCGCCTGCCAGAACGCAGACTTGGTACTCCACCCTGTGTGACCTACTACCCTTGATCTGACTTATCTATCCATTCGAAAGCTTTCAACAAACCCATGAAAGCCGCTCTACCATATCTGATGAGTCTCCATCCTGCGGAACGTACGTTTATAATGAGATACATCTGTCATCGTATCCTGAGCAGTACCGACTGCTTCGTCTCGTTATATCGTAGCCGAATACGTTAATGAAACGCCAAACTAACAGTAAACCGAAAGACTGAAAACCTACAAGGCGTGAATTAGCGCAGCGTAAAAGGTCTCGGGTTGCTTCTGAGGCCTGCTTTTTATCTGCACACGGCTTGGTTTCTTTGTCCACTCGGCGCGTGTCATCTCGGCGGTCCCCGCCCGAATGGGGTAGCATCTGGGATCTCCTTCCCGGTTGCGCAGGGTCTGCTCTACAGAAATGAAGGGCACACCGATACTATATGTCCGGAGAGAAGGCGGCGCGACCACCCAGCACGATGCCATCGCAGGCAGTCTCGCTCGCTCGTACCGTGCTGTCCAGCGCGACGGAGTGATTGCTGAAGCCCTTGGCACGAATGGGGTCGATGCTGAAGTCTTGTCGCTTGATTCATCGCGCGCGATGGGGCCGATCGAGATGGTATCTGATGGGTACGATACGTCGGACGACGGGCCCGTCACACGCGTGGCCTCGATGAACACGTAGGGCGCAAGGGAATCCGAAAACTTGAAGGCGAGGCGGAGGTGGCCGACGTAGGAGGCTGCGTTCGGAGGGTGGGGGAAGAAAGAAGCTGGGTTATACGCACTGGCCGTCTACTCTGTGAGGATGGAACCCCCACCGATCTCTTCTACGCGTAGGCGGTAGTAGCTCGGCATCGTAATCTCGTCCTGAAGCGCATCCCGGGGCGTGCGAAGTTGCTCTGGCATCCGGGACGACGACCTATGCGCTCTCGTCCATCCAGATGGACAGGTTGATGGGTTCCCGGAACCTTGGTATCTGTGTAGTCGAACGGCGTGACTGATACGAAGTTCTCGCGTAACGCGTAACTGAGCAGCCCAGCATGTTCATGGGAATCAACCGCGCGGTCGATGGGATCATACCCGCAGAGCCGTTGAGCGAGTCCTGCTGTATGTGTTACTAAAATAGCGGATATGGCAAGGGATACGGGAAAGTTTGATTGTGGTCATTGAACTCAGAGGGTGGTGAGTAGACAATGATATCGGACAGGATAAGCAGACAGATGTTTGGTCACAGTACTCGCCATCGAATTCTCGTCAATTTCGGAGGATCGACATCATGAAGACGGAAGTCTCGGAACGGAAAGATGCGGAGACAGGGCAGATCATTCCTGTAGCGCATCGAACAAACACCGCACCTACTCGTCTTTCGCGGCCAAATGAAACTCAGCTACTGTATCAACTCGCAACACGCGTGCAAACGACCTGTTCATCTTGGTCAGCGCGGTCTGTAACTTATCTCATTTTTTTCTTTGTCACTCATTATGGATCGAATGTAAACTGGGACCTTTTCATTTTACAACCTGCTTTCCTGCCTCTACAATCTTTTCAATTCCCTTTGCTGCGCATACCAGACCTTTTTTCCGCCTGTGGCGAACCAGTGTTGTGCCCTTCTGCCTTCCATGGATGTCCAATTTCTTGCCTTGGGCCTGCTCCAAACCTTTATCGCGAGTGCTGATCCCACTTTTTCTTTCAGGACTGAGTTGTTCTCTGCGCGAATAGTTACCATCGCCTTCGTTCTGTGAACGTCAGAGGGCCACCCGTGGCCTATCGACTTCCCTCATTCCAGGGCTCACATAAAGGCCAGCCCAGCCCCCCGGCTTCTACGACATCTGAGGTACTCCCCTCTGCTTGCTGCACAACCCGTCTCCAGTCAGATCCGCCATGCAACCTCCCCTTCAACCATGGCACTAGCCGGATGGTAGCCCCAGAATCTCACCCTTCCTCGAACCAGCAAAGTCTCCTCCGTCGAATTTCTCCGCAGCGGACCCACTCTCATAGTCAGTCCGACTTGCTCCAACAAATTTCCATTCAGCCTTGGGCTTTGCGCGACCTGTACCACGTAAACGCTCCATCACAGTCCATGTCTCCTTATGCCTTCCAAATGACTCCCGAGATAATCACGGACCAAGCCCATTCCATGGGTACGGGCATATCGGGAGTGATATATACTTGAACGGTATGTTCGGGCGCTGTCTCTAGGTCTACCCCGCTTGAACCCAATTCTCTCCGTCATGCATTCACCCTCGAGCGTGCTCGTGGCGAATGGCGCCCAAACCCGCGTTCGTTGGAGGCGGGCCCGTTGGGATGCAACGTCGCGAGGTCAAATGGACCGCATGACCTAGGGGCCTCACCCTGCTGCGGCATGAAGCGCCACCCGCAAGGGATTCTCTTCCAGCAGCCATCCCCAAAACTCAAGTCCAGCACGCCGACTCTCCCAAGTAGCTTTGCTTCTCTCAGTGGACTCCCCAGCGACCACTCTGCTTTTTACAATCGCGGGCGATCGCGAACTTCGATCGGCCTCGCCGCGGCCGCCTTTCCGTCATGCCCCCACACCCCTCGTCAGTATGTGCCATATATGCGGCCAACGCCTCCCCCAGTCGCTCAGCTCCGCCACTCAATCGCCGACGGACCGGCCCGTTAAGGCATGGGCCCCAGGTAAATTCATACCGTGCTAGGAGGATCTCGAAGAGGATGAAAGGAATAATAAACAGGAACAAGAGCACGATCGATGGATACCTACCGGGAGCGAGTACGGTCGGCCACCCATGGGCGCTAGCAGGAAGTGAGTGAGTCGGCGTTGACATCACGCGGCTGCGTTTCTTATACCCTCATTCGACATTCTTCCCGAAGGGTATGATCTCCGCTACGACACGTTACGAGTGCAATGGCCGTGCAAATCATGCTCAAGTCTAACGAAAGAACTCGGACGAAAACGAAGCGGAAGCACGGCGGCGATGATGAGGAGCATGCGCAAACTTCTAATCGCATAGAGTCCCAAGGTGAGTTATGCACCCCGATCTCCTGCTAGTATGCCTCCTGAACGTAGCTTCGGGTTATATGATTTGCCTGTACATTCGCAGGAATAATCAGCAGAACAACAACATTCTCAACGACACCGAGCCCAGGCCCCGCATATTCAGAGCCGAAACGGCGGTGCTCTCCATCGTTGAAGCCATTCCTGGGGCCACAATACAGGGCCCTCCTATGGAGGTCCAACACGTCGGGTGGAGACGGTGAGTATGCAACCGAGACCGTGCTCGTCGATCTAAGATTGGCGAGCATCAGCCTGAGCCCGAACATTATACGCCCGGACCGGCACAGATGGGAGCGTAGACGATGAGGATATAGGAGGGAGGCATCGAAGGTGTCATAGATGACTTGCCTAAGCCCTGCTTCATACTGTGAGTGCCCCCGTTGCGTTCGCCCCGTGTCTGTTCAAATCAGTCTGACTCTGTTCCTAGGCTCGATGCAGCATCAAAGCTCTATGGACTCGGTCGCGGGACAGATACCACCCTCGAGCTACTCGCTACGCCTTCTCACACCAGCGAGCTCCATTCCGTCGCGTTGTTCACCGCGGCAGCTCCTTCACGAGTCGACCAACATGATGCATCGCTCCACCTTTGCCGAACTCAGTCTGGCCGCCGGCCGGTGCGCCTCACGCTCGTCATCTCTTCTCGAGGAGCTATCTAACTGGTCAGGATGGTGATCGACGCGTTTCGTGCATTCGGACCCTCAAAGTTGAAAACAAAAGTTTTCAACATAATTCTGATGGTTGATTTGGCTCTCACGACAAGTTGGACGGAGCTACACCAGGTCTTTAAGGCCTATCGAACGACATCTTCTTGTCAAAGCGTCCACGAGAGCATCCGTCCACAAAGAATGCGCCGCGGTTACCGAGATGACGGGTGGGATGGAGAGAAGGTGCACGTGCGGATGGCAAGCGAATCCAAAACACACGTTCACGCGAACTTATAATAACTATCCTCGTCCTTTTTCTTCTTGTCCATCTTTTTTTCTGAGCCATCATGTCCTTCTCTCGTCTCTTCGTACCGCATCCCCCTCCAGGGGCCAGGTCCAGCGCTAATGCACCCAGTGTCGAGGTCATGTTTAGCCAAATCATGGACGTCGTCCTCAAATCTGCAAGCGCCCCGCCTCGTCGAACGCAAACCTGGTCCCATTAACTCCTCCTTTCTTGTTTCTATAGCGCACAGAGATTGCCGAGCTGCGTCAGGAATGCACTGAGCTGCGTCAAGCCAATCTGAGCCTCGAACGTATAGTCAGGGAAGGCGTCCCGGCGGTACGCACCCCCTCTCCAGCTCGCACACAAATACACTAATTGGTAGAGCTGCTAGCAAATGCGGAGCCCCCACCTTGGCACACCTGGCTTCAACACCCAGCGCCGAGCTCTCCGCAACTTCGTGCAAAGTCTCCCTTCCTCCACTCCAGCTCGATCCTCGCGCTTGCCGTTCCCCCCTCTGTGCACATAACATCGCCTCTCGGTGACAACAACGTAATTTCTTACTCTTACGCCCCTACGCGTGAGATCCCTGGCTTTTATGTTGTCATTCCTGCCGGAGGCGCTGGCACGCGGCTGTGGCCCCTGTCACGCGAGAACCACCCCAAGTTCCTGCTCGACGTCACCCTCCAGGGTCGAAGCCTCATCCAAGCCACCCGGGACCGACTGCTCCCTCTCACCGGCGCAGATCGTCTCACAGTCTCGCCGGCCCCGGTCACGTGAAGAGCATCAGCGAACAGCTCCCTGATCTCATACCGGACAACCTCTTCTGCGAGCCGGGACCCAAAGACTCGATGGTCGCAACCGGACTCGCCGGTGCGGTCCTCGCACAACGTGACCCCGATGCCGTTATTGGATCGTTCGCCGCCGACCACATGATCTCTGGCACGGATGCCTTCCTCAGCGCCGTCTCTCTCTGAGGCTGTCCTGGTCGCCCAAAAGGGCTACCTCGTCACGATCGGCATCGCCCCCTCCCACCCGTCCACGGGTTTCGGTTACGTGCGGCTTGGCGACAAGATGGGCATCCCGGAGGCGCCAAACGCTCGCCTCGTCTCCAGTTTCAAGGAGAAGCCAGACGCGCGCACGGCCGCCGCGTACATCGCAACCGGCTCTTACCGCTGGAACGCGGGCATGTTCGTCACCAAGGTCACGTTCCTCATGGACTTGCTCAGGGAATACCAACCCGACCTTGCGGAGGGTTTGACGAGGATCGCCGCGGTCTGGGACGTCGATGAGGTTCAACGCAACAAGATGCTCGAGGAGGTTTGGCCCGGCCTTGAAAAAATTGCTATCGACCACGCTGTTGCGGAGCCGGCAGCGCTGGAAGGGCGTGTCGCTGTCGTGCCAGCGACGTTCGGTACGTACGACATGCGTATCTCCTGTCAGATCTAATCTACTTTGACAGGTTGGGATGACGTCGGAGACTTTTCGTCGATCGCGGAACTTCTGCCTGCAGAAGCGAACCAACCTCGCATCCTTGGGGACGTCGGTCTTGGTGCGTGCAACCATCTTACCTCGATCCCATAACCTTTGCTCACCACCACCGCAGTTCTTACAGAGCAGGTTGCGGGAGGAATTGTCGTGCCCGGATCTGGCCGCCTCGTTGCGTGCCTGGGTGTGGACGATCTCGTGATCGTCGATATGCCCGATACGCTCTTGGTGACGACGCGTGCTCGTTCGCAGGAGGTGAAGAGGCTCGTCAAAAAAGCCAAGGACGCCGGCTGGCGCAAGTTGCTATAGGGCAGCTGCCTCACTTTCTCAGCTACTTTCTCTCTACACTCCATAATACCAACGCAAATCTATCTCGGGTGTTTTAGTTTTTGGTTTGGTTTTCAGTATCGTATCGTGGACTACGTTGAACTCGAACAGAACAGAACAGAACAGTAGTTATTTTCTCTTCCGTCTTGCTACTACTGGATAGTATAACCTGTCTACTACATTGGACGCTTACCGCGACACTCGGTTGTTTTTATATTAGTCGTCGCTACATGTGCGGGTGATGACGTGACTTGTCCCATTTCCCACTTGCAACTCCCTCACTCCGCTTACGCACCATGTTCTTCCCCGGTTTTCGCCGACTTTCTTTCCGCACAGCCTGCGTAGGCGCACCACACAAATCCGCGTCGACGTCCACTCTCCGCTTCATGTCCGTCTTCAACAAGCAATACGAAAACATCCTTACGGCGCGCCCAGATCCGGCCGTCGCGCTCGTGACGCTCAACCGGCCCAAAGCGCTCAACGCACTCAACAGCGCGTTAGTCGACGAGCTCAACGAGGCGCTCCGCCTCATCGACGCCGACAAGGAGATCGGCGCCATAGTCATCACAGGCTCCGAGAAGGCCTTTGCTGGTGCATGTGCACTTGCGACATTGCTCTCGTCCTGCAACGCCAACGAACGAACGAAACAGCCGGCGCGGATATCAAGGAGATGAAGGACAAGTCCTGTGCGTGAAACTCCTAGTTAGCGTTTCGGTCTAGGACGCTGATGATGGCGCTATAGTCTCTGAAGTGTACACCAACCGGTTCATCGCGAGCTGGCAGGACGTCGCCAACATCCGCAAGCCCATAATCGCCGCCGTCAGCGGCTACGCCGTACGCTCCCCTCACCCCCCTCCCCCTCCCCTCCCTCACCTCACACTGAACTCCCAAACAGCTCGGCGGCGGCTGCGAACTCGCACTAATGGCCGACATACTCCTCGCGTCACCCACCACCCAATTCGGCCAGCCTGAAATAAACATCGGCACTATCACGGGCGGCGGCGACTCGCAGCGCCTCGCGCACGCAGTTGGTAAGTCGCGCGCGATGGAGCTGGTGCTTACGGGCCGTATGTGGAGCGCGCAGGAGGCGGTTGCGTGGGGTATGGCTAGTCGCGTCATTGATGCACCCAAGGGGGATGATGGCGTGCTGCCAGTCGTAAAGGAGGCCGTGGCGCTTGCGAAGGAGATTGCGGGGAAGAGCCAGGTGGCGGTGCAGGCGCAGAAGGAGGCCGTCAATGCTGGTACGTCCGTCCGTGCTCAGTACTAGCCGTGTCCGTGTGTTGATCGTTGTGCATCGTTTTAGCGTTCGAGCAGGGGCTGTCGGAGGGTCTGAGGACGGAGCGGAGGCTGTTCCAGATGACGTTTGCTACGGCAGATCAGAAGGAAGGTGCGTACGGGAATTCTGTTTGGGCTTGTGGGTTGTTTGACATTTTGGACGTGTGTGTGTCTAGGCATGGCGGCTTTTGCGGAAAAGAGGAAGCCAAATTTCACCCACTCGTAAAGAGCTTGTTGTACTTAGCATCCATGAGGTTCCCGCAGAATGGAAACACAAATACTGTAACAAAACCAGTAACCATTTGAGAAGAACCCAAAATAAACACATTTTCATCGAATTAATACACAGCCGTCACGGAGTCTGCGGTACAAGAAAACCCGAAGGTGTGAAACAAAAAATGGTTCTCAAATCCCTCAATCGAAGATGGTGTTGGCAAGGCGGTATCCCTGCTTGGTGATCTGGAGCTCGATCTGCAATAGCCGCGTTTACGTCAATTACGTAGACCATTGGAGAGGAGTGAAAACGGGAGAACATACGACCGGAATGGCATCGTCGAAGTATGAACTCGTGCACAAGTCCTGGCCGGACTCAAAGTCAAACACCACGGTCTAAGGGCCCTCGTTAATGCCGTGAAATTTTAATACATGTGATAGTTCACTAATGAAGTGTGCATGTATGTAGAGTACTCTACTATCCCACTCCAACTTGACAGTTGTGATGTGTCCGAGATGGTGGTGGTTACTGAGCAAGCCAGATCCCTGATCCATTTTGATTATTAAGTGTGCTCTGTAGTGCTAAAAAGTTTGGCGTCCCGAGACCCGTGACCTAGGTTAGGAATATCAAAATCAGCGAATGCGGAAAATGGAGACAACTCTCGCAAGACGAACAGGATCCCATTTAGGAACAGCTGGGAATCCTTTAGTGCCGCAACCCGGGTTATTGCCATCTACGATGTCGGTGAGGCCTGCTTGTCCTTCACCATATAGCCAGGGGTTGAGCCAGCCAAGCGGTTTCCTACCGTTCGAAATGAGGTAGTCATTAAGCAGTGAGATTATGCATCAGGAAAAGAGCGAGGTCTTTACAGGTGGCTTTGGTGGCTTGAGAAAGTGAAAAAAGCGTTTGAAGTCGAAAAAGTCATGAAGACCTTGTGACTTTGCTATGCTGGGTCCATTTTCTTGGGAAAGCGCATACTATCTTTCAAAGCCAACAGCACTTCGTCAAGCCAGTAAAGACCTCAGCCTGAAGTCCTATAATCTCTTTCTTAAACCCCGTTGTATATTGTTGTAAAGCCAGGAAAATTTGATTTATTTGTGATGGCCTATTCGAATTTAGATGGCTACGTGACAAGATTTACTCTATCTACGGTACAATGCTTCCTCCATAGCCCGAGGAATGGCACCCGAGTCACAGCGACTCATCAACGCTTCGTCGCAATTCAGATTTGACTACCCACCCTACTTGCACAAATTCTGTCATCTCTACTTCCCTCGCCATTGCTTGCTTCGGACACGACCAACTTACCTCCCTAGTACTGGAACCAAGTCCCTTGCTTCTTCGCCGACATGTCTTCAGTGTCACCAAGGTACTCGGACTTACACCAATGAGGTGCTGCGGCCATTGTTACCTTGCCGTGGTGTGACATGAGATGAAAGAAAAAAAAAAGAAAAGAAAAAAACATATCTGTGAGTGGGGTAGCGGTAATGTGGCCAAGCTAAGGTAGATGGTAGTCGGTGGTGGCGTTGGCAGTGGCGGTGGAAAGCAGGTGGCAAGGGAGTAAAATGGGGTGGTTGGAAATGATGCGGCCTGCTGCCTGGGGCGTGAGCAATGGGGTATCGACGGGATCAGTGTCACAGACTCATACTAGGGCAGCTGGAGTGGCCCGTGAAAGCACAACGTGCGGGGAATTAGAGAGCGGCAGTGTCATGGCCACCGTTGTCCTACATTGGTTGGAGAAGAGACGGAAAAAGGGAAAGAAAAAAACACTTATTCATGGTGTGAGCAAGCCAGAACGCGTGATGTTTGCAGTTGTCGTGTGGTGCACACTGGTTGTGTCAATGAGAGGCATGGCAGTAGAGGGGGAATGGGGGGACGGAGAGAATAAAGGAGAACAGTGGTATCAACTTGGTAACGAAGGGAGGAAAGGAAAGTTCCCACGATTCGACCTATCAACAAACAATGATGGATGAAGTCACCATGCCAGCTGACAAACCAATTCATATAACACAGGGAGAGAATTGTGGATGCAGTCAATATGGTGTATTGGGATATATTGTTGGAGATTATTTTTAGAGCGGATGGGTGTTCGATTCCCGTGTTGAACTTTTTTTGACTGTAATTAGCAATGTTCGTTACTACTCATATAGCATGGGGTGTTGCCATTGATGTGGTGTATCAGTCGGTAACGGTTCTATGCATTTTTACACTTTGTCAAGTCGAGGGTTCGATTCCTCGTCTGAACCTTTTTTTAAATCCTGATTAGTAATCGAGTGCTACTCGTTACCAGACCCGGACTCTGACCACGACAACGACAACGACATTGCACCAAGCCTTGACACATCGATACTGACAGGACCGGGTGATGTTTACGGCGACAACCGCGCTGAAGTGACGACGAGGTGGCCACCTGATGATGACAGCTGTGACGACAAGCTGACGGCGACGGCTATGACAACGACATGACAATGACCATGGCTGCAACAGTAATACCGCATCCACGCATCGACGACGGCCACAATGACAGCTGTGAATGACAGAGGTCGTGATGACCACCATGGCCACAACGTCAACGGTGACAGTGGTGATGCAACAACGTGAGTGTGGTGGGCACGACGGCGACAACAGCAGTGCTGTGGCAAGTGGGACACCAGGTTCCAGTATACCTACTGTAGTTGCAGTCATACTACCTGTTTTATACGAATCACATGCTGTCTTTCCCAAAGCCCTTATAGAAGTGAAAGTCTTTGAACTCTGAAGCCGAAGTCCAAAAAAGATAAAAAAGCCACTTAAAAAAAAGCCGAAGCCCTCAAACCCCAAAGCCAAAGTGTATAAGCCACCCAACTCCAAAGCCAAAGACCATGCCATTTCCCTGATGTGCTAGCCACGATCTGGACACTGTCAGTTAGGTGTGTGCTCGAGGATGGAGGTAAGAACACACTGGGACTGAGCAGCTTGTGCTGCTTGCATAAAATTCCTTGCCCCTGATGACGAACCATAAATTGAGCGCCTGTGCCGAGACATCAGGGATACCGCGGCCAGCAGCACTGCACAAAATGCAATGTAAGAATAGGGCAGGTAAGGTCATAGCAGCGAGCAAACTTGTAGAGGCCGGCATGCTGGTTGCCGAGTTTACTGAGGAAGGTGGGGACTGCCTCGTCCTGGAACTCAGGGCGTGGAAAGTGGTTCGAGAAGCCACCCCCAGAGATGGGAGCCGCCTCTTCGGGGAGTTGCGTTGTTGTACCGCCAACGCTAGTGACGTAGGGGCCTGCGAAATCAGGTTGATATGATGAGCGACATATGCGTGGGTTGTGTACTACTCCCAAAGGATGACAAAACATCACACGCACATGTCGCAGGGAATGCGGGGGAGAATCGGACAACGCCTGAGGGATCTTTGCAATCACCATGGCCGATGCCATTGTCACCAGTGGAGAAGAGGACACTGACACCACGCGCTCCGAGTTGCATAAACAGGTCACACAAAGCACCCGTATATTCCAATGGGAGATTCTTCTCTGGAAAACCATAGGACGTGCTGATCGTCCGCGGAATGTTCTTCTGAGCAAGTAAGTGTTTGAGCCACTCCTGGAACGCGTCGCCCGACGAGACCGGTTTGCGAGTGTCTTTATACCATTGCATTTTGCCGCCAGTACTGTAGAAGATGTGTGGGATAGGGTAGGCTATGGCGTGTGAGAACTGCATGTCGACGTTGGGCTCCGCTGAGGGGTTATTCTGGTCGTATCCACCGCCATTGATATGCTCAACAGTGTATGTCGCGGCTATCGCGTCATCACGATATATAGACATGAACAACGTCAGATCTGATGGGCTGGGGTACTGATTCTTGTATCCCGCAATCCCGAGCATGTTTCTCTGGTCCGTCAAGGTTGGCACATAGGCCTCTGTCTTGTACATCGAGCGCACATCTGCCATCGTCACCCTGGCGCGTTTAGAAAACTCCACCATCTCTCTTGAAGTCACATTAGCGAGCTCCGCTGCTGCTCCAACAGAGCGGACATGCGGTGTCTCCCAGGGTGAGTGCATGGAAGCGAAGCATGTCGTTGGCACAACCATCTTCAAGTGTTTGTGCAGTACTTCAGGGAGCCCATAACTCGCCGTGCAGAGAATTGTCGTGTCGTTCATCCCAGAATGCTGGTAGAGCTGGTACGATGCGCCGAGAAGTTCATTAGCTCGGATGACAGGCACGTTGGTGACCGACAACCATCCGCCGCCGTGTGTCGTTGAGATACAGGAGGATGGTACACCATGATAATTAAGCCAAGAGGTAACTAGCTCAAGCGCGTGGGGGTGCGGCGCGACAAGCTCCGCGACCTGCTCCTTTGAGAGGTGGGCACCATATCTGAAATGGAACAACAACACACATGAGTATATGCGTGCGCGCAGAAACATTCGAGGTGGCATACTTCGCATGCCTAGGATTGCTGACTTTGTAGAGCGCACGAACCAAGGCGTTCTCGTCGTAGGACTTGAGAGCAAAGTGGAGGTTGATCGTGGCACCGGCTGGTGGGTCACCGAGGCTCTCCCAGTCGGCTGGGAGGACGTCCCACGAGTGCTTTGCTTTTCTGTCACTCCATAGTTGTGCGCGAGGCGTGTCTATGTTTGTGGGAGATGCGGCAGCAAGGACAGAGAACATAGAGAGCCAGTGGCAGTACCGCATGATTTAAGGAGATCTTCAACTGATCTATCAGTGCTAAAGCGAAAGGCTCAGAATCCCTTAGGAATAATCACTAGGACGGGGGTACTGAGAAAATATTTGGGGTCAGCTTTGTGGGCACCTTTATCAAGGGAATACGGCTCACGGCTCTTGTCTCAAACAGTCTGCCTCCAGAGACCAGCCTGAAACCTTGAGGCCTTAAGAGAAAAAGGTGTCGTGCCTTCTATTCGCCACCCATTTGCGTCATCGCGCACGGCATCAGCCAGAAACAGTTGTCGCGGCTAGACAACACTAGACTGCAAGGTGAAAGTTCCAAACCCTTCCCCTGGATATACCCGAAGTTAGATCGAGTCTACGTCGACGTGGAATCATATGCACGCCGATCCTCCATTTGCGCCAGTGAGTGACCAGTTGTCATCCATTTAGTAAAAGAGGCTACTTGCAGATCTTGACCGCCAGCATGACAGAAGGGTGGACTGAGTCGGAGATGCCCTGATAGCGTAGTGAGTAGTAGGGGTGAGCCTAAGGTCCGGTCAAGTTTATACGGGCTGCGGCCAGAGTATCTCCGGGGCTAACTTACAGTATGAGATCCAGAATCGTAGACCTTGTCGTAGGAAGTGGCTCCGTGTCGATGGGAGATCGGCACGAAGCAGCTCTACTTGTGTAAGTGTCTCGATTTCATGATACGGCCTACTACAGCCAGTGCCAGGGTTGTGAAGGATAACCAAGTTCGGTGCGCTTCGGGGAAATTGTTGCAAAGTGTTCGGAGATTCCATTCTCAACGTTAAGGTGTGGCAACTTACAGAACCCCGAGGATCCTCATGAACTTTGTTCACACAGTGGTGGTCACTTGTCCGTAAGACAAGTGCAGCTTGGGCTGGCCCATCGAAGGGAACAACAAAGTCCCCTATTAGTATGTTAGATGCGTCAGGTTGCCACCGTGACGGCGTAATTTCCACCCTCTACAAATCGTCGGACGGCTAATCATAATACCCACGAGGGGTTCCGGTCGTATCTCAGCGATAATAGACCGCATACTATTTACATGCAAATGTTCGGGTATGGTAATTCCCTGCCAATTTCTCTGGCTCATATCGTACGCCATGCATATCGTAAACCTGTTTTCTGGTTCGCCAACCCTTCTGCGCTGCTCAGCGTGAACTGAGTTTCCACCGGCTCACTTGTGAACAGATTATTTAACCGCTCAGAATTTTGTAGGCGCAATCAAGTGAATCTGAACGAAGAAGCCAAAAAAGTTCTCGGGTTTTTCCGTGTTTTTCAGTGATCCCAGTTTCTTGGAACTCGGAAACCCAGATAATTATTTTATTTATTTATTTCAATGTTTTCGGTCCATATAGCCACCCTTGTGGGCAACGTCGGGTGCATCACTATGGACTTAGGTCAATAGAATAGATAATAACGCATGCTCAGCGCTCAGGTCTCAGGCCTCAGGACCAGTGAGGGGCATTCAATATATATATGACCAGCTACAAGTGCTTCGTAGGGTAGGAGTCCCGAGATGTGAACGCATGAATGGACACATGAACGGCAAGGTGAACAGGTAATAATGGATTAAACAATTAACGAGTACATCACCATCAGGTATCTACCCTGCTATTATTCCCCACCCACGCACATGTGCGACAACTTCCACCTTCAGCCCTCTGGCTCCTACACCTGCATCCAAGCATTCACGAGCGATCTCATCTGAGTCTGTGGGTACGATTTGTACGAAGTGGAGAGCGTGACTACTGGCACGGTTGTTGTAGTCTTGCTGCCGTTGTTGCATGCACATGGGCCAGGTGACGGATTGAGATCTGAAGTGAGGGGGTTCACCGACTTCCTGTAAATGATCTACTCCCACCTGGATACTCGTTACTGGAGGTGGAGATGCAGACGCAGATGCAGACGCGAGGCGATCGGGTCAGAGGCCATCATCCTTCTGTGAATGAATAGTGACATCAACCGAGGCACGTCGGTCACTGGGCCCCAGCAGGCTCATTGGGGATCATCTTGACGCTGTTCATGCCACCATTGAGAGGCAACTTTTCATGAGTATGAAAGCCGTGCTGCACACTAATGAGGGGACTAAGGTTGACTCGGTGGTGTGATGGTTGCATGTCGGGGTTTTAGGACACTGGGAAGTGGGGAAGCGACCGTTGACAATTTCAGGAAAGCCGAGGTGATCGAACAGCAGAAAACAAGAGTGAGTGGTGGGGACCTACGGGAACATATGCGGCGCCTCGACATTGAGAATTGCCGCCGCCGCCGTCGATAGTGAGCGTACTCTGGTGGCGGTGTCTCACTTGACGCTGGGGCTCGCCTGCCATCGCCGTTTCCGTTGCTCGCCCAAATCGCATCGTGCTTTCGTTGACTCTGGAGATGTACCACACGCTCCCGGTTGACTAGCCATGGTGCACATACCCAATACCTCCATTCCTCTGGCACACCCCCCTGCATGATCTCGAGCAGTCATCGCAGGCAATTGAAAAGCCATTGTCGAAGGTTTAGCCGCATATACAGTTGATGGAGTCTGAGGTGGATGATGCATGGGGCTGCTCGTCGTCTTGGGGGGCTGCGCATTTGGACAGCCAGTGGGAAGAGGAGAGTGGAAGGGAAGGGTCTCACCACCACGCCAAGGTTTATTTTTATTTATTTATGTTACATATTCCAACTCTGTAAGGGTTTTTTCATTTCGGCCAGATTCGGGGGGTTTTGGGGTTTCGGGCTGGCCAACTTGGGCATAGTTCTGGGTGAGGGAGGATGCGTCATTTCTCCCCAAGCCGCAACGCTGTAAGGCGCTATGACGGCAACGGCAAGAGCGGATGGAAGAGCAAATTCATGGTGGTGGGAGGAGTTTACAAAGCCTGTGGAGACGCAAGTTATGCTCCAGTGAAAGAATAAGGGCTGTTTATACGGCGAAGTCGGGAGGCGTATGCTTCGGTTTCAGCACGACAAGCGTGTTGCTTATTAACTGAGTGCATGGTGCGGCCTTGCTTCTCATGCGCGAGGGTCGCAGACAATGTGGCAACTATAGCAAAACGGTCCGAAGCATGTGGATCAAGAAGGAGATCCATGTCACAACAGACCAAACGCGTAGAGGAACAGCGAGAATTGCGAGAGTCGGAGAAGGCAGAGGAATGAAGGAGAGGCGACAGCCAGTGTCAGCAGGACATGTGTCATGACTCCGACATTCCTTCTCAAGCCTGTTCTCGAAGGAGAGTTGTCCAGCTGATGGCCGCGAGAACGAGCACGGACCGGACTTCTTGTGAGCCTGGGACCACATACCTGGGAACAACAAACTACAAGTCTGGGCTTAGGATGTCGCCGCATTATCGAGTACAAGGTAGTCCATGTGCATCTGTTGGGCATTGTGGAGAGTTACAAGCACATGTGAGCTGTAATTCTCATACGAGCATGTGGTGACATACCTTCGTTTCAGAATTGTTAGGCTAGAGGCAGCGACTCCAAGTAGAACACGTGTCACGGCGACAGCTTTTCGAGAGGTCGGACGGTGTGCTTAGTGAGTATCACCAACGAACATGCGAAGGACTTGACACTGCGTTCTCCGAGTCCGTGGCTTCTCACAATTGTAATTGTAACAAGAGTATTGGCCACACGATCCGAAGGGCAATCCGCTAGACATCAGGTAACATGAGGGTTCATAGAAGCCATATCGGGAGGTGAGAGCACGAGGTCCTTGAGAATGATGATAGGATCTGACAGCCTAAGTTTGCCAAGAGCGGAGGCAGACACCAAGGTGGGTCCACAACTCCGAGCGACAAACCCGGAACGGCCTAGTCTCGTCTCCCCAACAGCGCGTCACTGTGGCTACGACCGCGGGCACCAGCTAGCTCAACAGACAGGATGCTGCCCGCTCCAGTCTCATTTCTGCGCCATAGGATCCTCAACCAGCCGCCGCGCTCCTTGTCCAAACGACTTCGTGCCTCCGCGCGTCTGACCAACTGCAGCGCCCTTCTCCTGTTCGCACTCTTAACCATCTCAGTTTTGCTCAACCTTCGCTCTCTGTACCATAACCCAATACAGGATATCTCGCTCCCTTGTAGCATCATAGAGACGCTGCCATCAAAATCTTCAGTGTCGGCTCTCGACCACCTCGTCATTGTACCTGGCCACGGCATTTGGACAGGAGCGCACCCCAAAGAGGCAGAAAAAGAGGATGCGTGGATTCTCGCATCATACCAGAGAGGACGCGGGCGTCCGTCCATATTCCATGCACACATCGCTCAGGGGTGAGTGTACTTCGAGCTTTATGTCCCACCTCTGTCTATAATTTCCAACCCAGCTCCCAAATTGCCTCGGAAGACCCCAAAGCACTGCTTATATTCAGCGGGTACGCTCTCATTCGCCACGTCACTGGCGACTCTTAACTCGTTTTTTTTTGGTGCCAGAGGGTACACCTCTCCCCTGAGTGCGACGTCCGAGGGCGAGTCGTACTTGGCTTCCGCGCGCTACGGGCCTCCTCCCATCGCAGACATGTTCACGTGTGCAACGACCGAAGACGCAGCGCTCGACTCGTTCCAAAATGTGCTCTTCTCTGTCGCCCGCTTCCGTGAGCTCACGGGCGCCTATCCGTTGCGCATCACAATTGTCGGCCACAATTTCAAGCGTCATCGCTTCGAACAGCTCCACCGACACGCACTGCGCTGGCCCAAGCTCCACTTTACGTATGAGGGTGTCCCTCTCAGGACTGAGGCGGACGAGCGTGAGGCGGCATCAGGCGAGGTCGGCGTGCTCTTCTTTTTCTGCGGTTCCGCAACCTGACATTTTTTTTTCTCACCAGTTGGTCAACGCTTTCAACCCCTACTCCACAGACCTGTATGGCTGTCACACTCCCCTTGTCCAGAAGCGCGGGGTAGGAATTTTCACGTGAGGACCGACGGCTACCACGTTGGTGCGCCAGAAATGCACGAGCTGCTAGAGTGGTGCCCGAAAGACGGCATGTGGATATTTCCTGGTGCACTTCCGTGGACAAGGGAATAGACCTTTTTCAGCCACACCTGATTCTAGAATCCTTTCCTCAAATGGCACGCTACGGCTGTACTGAGCAAGGTGGGTGGTAATAAGGCGTCTCAGTCATGTTGAGAAACGTAGATAGCCAATACATGAACCTCCGGACAAGCTTCTTGCGACAATGTGTATACAGGCTTGGGCATATTCCACAGTATAATTTTATCGCAGTATTCAACGCAGGGCGATGTGAACAACTTCCAGAGAGGTGGCATTGGAGCTTGTACAAGCTTAAGAGAGTGGGTTGGTTCACTTGGATATGGGAATTTTCCTTGACACATTGTTGCTTGAATGATAAGAAAGTTGGTGAGGGAACGACACTTGGTCTCAACTGGATTCCAGGTATCAGATTAAAAACTCTTCCTTTCCCAAACTCCATTGCACCCATTGTGCCAATGGATGCTGAGCAAGCTCGTTGTTGACTTCCAAAGTTCCAGTTCAGAGTCCTTGTTGCTGAGAAGTTTTCCTACTATCTTTTGCATTGCTAGCCTCATCATATACTTTTGCAAAAAGGCCCTGCAGCACTGCAGCATCTGATTCTAAGTCAAAGGGTTTCCCTTTAAGGTGAAGGTGATATACATGTGTAGAATCAAGTCAAAATTGATAATCACAATCCACATAATGATTTACTCAGTAGACCTACATCAGAAAGCCAGAAATCATTTGGAGCTCCTAACAATTACAGCTTTCTAGCACACATGATAAACAGCTAAACTCCAGGTGACACTCAGACCTCTTGTCATTGGACCTACTAGTCCTTCCTCCTCAATTCTCAGCAAAAGTAGACTTTGCAGAAACTGGCTCTCAAAACCTAATGATCTTCCCTATTCACCTATGTCAATGGAAGACTGAGATGGCTCTAAACCTTTGATGAGATATTGGTGTGACAGAGAGAAGAATAAACAAACCCATATCAGTAGCCATAATAAAGCCTGCAAATTGCTCAACAGAGTCCTCAGAAGAAAATGCCTTGAGATATTCTTGAATCTTTGAGTGAATATTGCTGCCCTGATAGTTCTGCTCTGCTTGGGATAGAGCTAGTTTTGCAGAATTTGAGGCCCGTAAAAACATGGCATGCTTCAAGATAAGGATGATCACTTTCACAAATGTCAGATGCACTCTGAAAAGGATCAAGGTGGAATACCAATGATCAAATGATGGTGACTAGGACCACTAAGGATAAGCTGAAAAAGTATCATAAGCCATTGAGATATCCAGAATAAGAGGAATAGAACATTTTGAATTGCAGGCAGTGACTTGACATCCCTTAGCTTATAATGAAGTGAGACTTGCTCAATACTGTAAATGTTTAGTGTGCACTTACCCCCTAAAATAACCTAAGTGGGGACATGAACTGAGTTAGAAAGAGAGCACACATACATTCTAGTAAGACAGAGATAAGCAGGATTAGTGAAGAGGCAAGGATATACATTATCAGAAAGCATGAGACACAACAGCACAGATATCCACTCACATTCTGAAGAATCAAGACAGGTGTGGTGAGCAGGCTAGGAATGCAGTGAGGCATCAGAGCACTCACCAACTGAAAAGCCAAAGACAGGTGTCATCAGCAGGCTAGAAATGCAGTGAGGCACCACAGCCACTCACAGACTGAAGAGCCAAGGACAGGTGTCATCAGCAGCCTAGAAATGCAGTGAGGCACCACAGCCACTCACATACTGGAGAGCCAAGGACAGGTGTCATCAGCAGGCTAGAAATGCAGTGAGGCACCACAGCCACTCACTCTCTGAAGAGCAAAGGACAGGTGTCATCAGCAGGCTAGAAATGCAGTGAGGCACCACAGCCACTCACTTCCTGGAGAGCCAAGAACAGGTGTCATCAGCAGGCTAGAAATGCAGTGAGGCACCACAGCCACTCACTCCTGGAGAGCCAAGACAGGTGTCATCAGCAGGCTAGAAATGCAGTGAGGCACCACAGCCACTCACTCCTGGAGAGCCAAGGACAGGTGTCATCAGCAGGCTAGAAATGCAGTGAGGCACCACAGCCACTCACTTCCTGGAGAGCCAAGGACAGGTGTCATCAGCAGGCTAGAAATGCAGTGAGGCACCACAGCCACTCACTCCTGGAGAGCCAAGGACAGGTGTCATCAGCAGGCTAGAAATGCAGTGAGGCACCACAGCCACTCACTCTCTGGAGAGCCAAGGACAGGTGTCATCAGCAGGCTAGAAATGCAGTGAGGCACCACAGCCACTCACCAACTGGAGAGCCAAGGACAGGTGTCATCAGCAGGCTAGAAATGCAGTGAGGCACCACAGCCACTCACAGACTGGAGAGCCAAGGACAGGTGTCATCAGCAGGCTAGAAATGCAGTGAGGCACCACAGCCACTCACTCCTGAAGAGCCAAGGACAGGTGTCATCAGCAGGCTAGAAATGCAGTGAGGCACCACAGCCACTCACTTCCTGGAGAGCCAAGGACAGGTGTCATCAGCAGGCTAGAAATGCAGTGAGGCACCACAGCCACTCACTTCCTGAAGAGCCAAGGACAGGTGTCATCAGCAGGCTAGAAATGCAGTGAGGCACCACAGCCACTCACTTCCTGGAGAGCCAAGGACAGGTGTCATCAGCAGGCTAGAAATGCAGTGAGGCACCACAGCCACTCACTTCCTGGAGAGCCAGGGACAGGTGTCATTAGCAGGCTAGAAATGCAGTGAGGCACCACAGCCACTCACTCTCTGGAGAGCCAAGGCCAGGTGTCATCAGCAAGCTAGAAATACAAAATGCACCACACCACTCACAGTCTGGAGAGCCGACATTGCTGACATCAACAGGCCGGAAACACAACGAAAAGCACTACAACCACTCACGAACTGGGAGGAGATCACAAGGATTATCAGGTTTGTCAATCTGGAAAGCATGGCTAACAGCATGTACTCACAAACTAAGAGTTGGGTGGCATGGGACATTGTCAGACATGAACTGTCCATGAGAGCTTATATAAACACTTGCCCAAAGGTATGGAAACGGAGCAAGACATGCTCGAATTACTTGTTCCACTTCGAACCCAGTAAGGCGATGGACACTGCAATTTTTGTTGAGATCGTCACTCCCGTCAACCTGCGCACTCACCGGCTCAAAGATGTCTTCACACTGAATTCTATATTACCCCTCTGCACAGCTAAAAGCATCAACGCAACGGTATCCTCGTTCAGTACCGCAGCCGTCATCTCGACCAGACAATCGCAGCGGCTATCTTTCATGTGCATGTCTGCCGAAGCGCATTAACGTGTGAGTTTAGCATCTAACTCCGGACTCACTTTCTAATCGCACATATTTCGCATCATTACCAAGGGGACCCAGGTAGTGATCTTGGAATCGTTTCTCCGCCATTTCAGCGGAGACATCGCAATCCGGGTAGTTGTCCGGGTCATCAGACTCGTCCTGCATATCCATTTCGACATTGCACTTGAACTGGTCAGATTTAGTGAACACAGCGATGACGGGAACTCCAAAATTGCGTGTCAATATAGATGCTAGTGAACGTTCGTAACGACGCACCATTCGGATCGGCGCAAATCTTGTCGTAATATTTCAAATCTAGCCCTGGACGATGGCCATCCATCGGGACGCAATACCTCAAAACATGACGGTCAGTTGTCGTAATGATGAAAATCGAAGGACCAGACCATATCGCATGCAGTTTGTCCCGCAGCCTCCTTTCTGCACACTTGCGTTGAATGAAGTCTTTCAAAATCTCGAGTTCATCTATGCTACCCGACTCTATTCCCATGGAGTCGTGAAAAACATAACCCGGATTGTTGGAGAACACAAGTTCGTCGTCGATCTCGTGCTCGCCACGCTAGATCCATGTTCGTTAGACGCAACCGAAGAGAAGTAGCATTGTTACTCACATTCATCGACGGTTCAAGTTTAACCTGGTCAGTAGTGAGATCACACTTTCAGACAAAAGTTTGGACCACGTACCTCCTCCCCCTTGTGGTAAATAGTTGGACTCTCCGTTGTTTCACAGACACGTTGTAAGATCGAAGTCTTTCCTGCGTTTGCCCTTCCTACAACCAGAACTCGGAACTCGAACTTCGGAATCGGACGACGAGTTTGTTCGGTATTCATTGGTGCGATCGGTGCGATGAAGTTTGGAAAAGCAAGAGAGTCAATGAAGAGAGTTGTTGATCGATTGGGTCCCATCAGCGATCGATCGTTGGTCGAGCACGTGTCTTTCTCACGCTAAATTTCCCCTTTTATCCGCCGACACCGCTCACGCCAATACGCCATCCACATCACCCTGCGTTGAAATATTCCAATAAAATTCATATGCCCTCAGCTTATCACACATCTCAACCTCCATTGTACCGTATGCAATCTGGGAATGCACGATAACGGGTTTATTTACCTATTTACCATTGATGCTCACCGACTTATACCTCCACTCAGGGATGATAGACAATGGTTGCTAGGACGGTCCCGTCACAGGCGGTCTCGCTCGCTCACTCGCACCGTTTCTGTCCAGCGCAACGGAAGTGTTTTCTGAAGCCCTCAGCACGGATGACGCTGATGACGAAATCCTGCCGCTCAGTGTTCGAGATGTTCATCGCGCGCGATGGGGTCGATCGAGATATTACCTGACGGGTACGATACGTCGGATGACGAGCCTATCACCAACCATGACATACACGCGCGTGGTCTCAACGAACAAGTAGGGTGCGAGGGATTCAGAAAAGGTGAGGCAGAGATATCCGACGTGGGAGGCTGCGTTTCGAGAGTTAGGAAACGAAGGAGGGCGGTGGAAGAAAGAGATTGGGTGATACGCACTGGCGCTCTGCTGGATCCTCTGTCGATCGCATCTATGCGTACGCGGTGATAGATCGGCGTCGTGAGCTCGTCGTCGTAGCTAAAGGGCATCCCGCTATGTGCGAAGTCGCCTAGACTCTGCTTGCACCCAGGACGACAGGCTATGCGCTCTCGTCCATCGAGATGGTGGGTTGATAGGTTCCCTGGAAACCGTGAATCTTGGCGTCTGTGTAGTTGAATGGCGTGGACCGACACTAAGTTCTCGCGCGTCTCAGGCTCTCAGCAGCTCAGCAAGTCTTGGTCATCCCTACAGAGCCGTTGAGCGAGTGCCTACCGTTACCAATGGGCCTGTGCTGTCTGCGTCACGAAATCAGCGGCTATGGGAAAGTTTGATTGTACGCACGGGTTGGCATGGTCGAGGGTCCTGTTCTTGGGGTCATTGAACTCGGAGGGTATTGAATAGGCAACGAGAATGGACAGAATGAGCAGGCAGATGTTTGGTCCCAGTACTCGCCATCGAAGTAATTACCTTGTGTGTGGGAATTATGTAAGTTCTCATAGCGCTCATCTCACTTTTTCGTTCGTGGCCAATTGACTCCAGGGCTTACTGTATGTCACGGCCAGCTCAGCTCCACGGCTTCTACGCAATCCCCTTATACCATAGCACTGACCGCCCATAACCTCCCCACTCTGTCCCTTTCATCGAACCCCCAAAGTCTCATCCGTCGAATGTCTCCTCAGCGGGCCCATTCTCACAGTCAGCCCGGCCTGCTCCAACATAGTCCCAATTCTGCCTTGGGGTTTGTACGACCTGTACCACATAACAGATAATCATCTGATGTCTCAATGAACACGTACGGCGCAAGGGAGTCCGAAAACTTGAAGGTGAGGCGGAGGTGGCCGACGTAGGAGGCTGCGTTTGGTGTGTTAGGAGGGTGGGGGAAGAAAGAAGCTGGGTTATACGCACTGGCCGTCTACTCTGTGAGGATGGATCCCCCACCGATCACTTCTACGCGTAGGCGATAGTAGCTCGGCATCGTAATCTCGTCCTGAAGCGCATCCCGGGGCGTGCGAAGTTGCTCTGGCACCCGGGACGACGACCTATGCGCTCTCGTCCATCCAGATGGGCGGGTTGATGGGTTCCCGGAACCTTGGTATCTGTGTAGTCGAACGGCGTGACTGATACAAAGTTCTCGTGTAACTGAGCAGCCCAGCTTGTTCATGGGAATCAACCGCGCGGTCGATGGGATCATACCGGCAGAGCCGTTGAGCGAGTTCTCACCGTTTCCAATGGGCATGTGCTGTATGTGTTACTAAAATAGCGGATATGGCAAGGGATACGGGAAAGTTTGATTGTGGTCATTGAACTCAGAGGGTGGTGAGTAGACAATGATATCGGACAGGATAAGCAGACAGATGTTTGGTCACAGTACTCGCCATCGAATTCTCGTCAATTTCGGAGGATCGACATCATGAAGACGGAAGTCTCGGAACGGAAAGATGCGGAGACGCCTTCGTCTTTAAACCACCATGTTCACCTCTGAACCCACTTCTCCCCCCTCAACTGGGGAAGTCCCCACGGGCTCTCCCCCTCCCACTAAGCCGAGGGGAGGGTCTAAGGCCCTAAGGACCTCTTCTAAGGTTGTCGAACTCTCGGTATTCGACGTCCTTAACATCTTCCGTCATCGGTGGTTCCTCTCTCGGACTGCCCTCTTGGATCACACCATCTCTGCTCAAAAGGCAAAGGACGGAAAACATTTCCTGGGTGGAGTTCTCGCCCCCATTCCATTCTCACCTCGTCAAGTGCGCTGTTGCTCTTGTGCCGATCCATGCGTGCCCTGTGCCCATGGCGAAACGGGTGATGTTTGTGTTTATTTTGGAGATGCTGAATCAGGAGGGTCACCAGACCTTCTTTGAGCTCCGGAAGGGCGGCCGCAAGGCCAATAATGCCCAGAAGGAGAAGCGTCGTCTTGCACGGAAACGGAGTCGCGCAGCAAAACGAGAAAGGATCGGGAAGCTGCGAAAGTGGCCCAACTTCCCCCTCGTGACGGCAATGCCTAGGATGTGGACGCCAAGTTCAATTCCCGCAAAACCGCGAAGAAGCACAAGTGCTCCAAGTCCAAAGTGGTTCGCCACCAAGGAGGCAGCTGTAGGAGAGGCTAGTTCACACCCAGTTCCCCCTACCAAGCCGAACAAGCCGGCTGCTCCCATCACTCCCCCTGCGCCCACTGCCCTGGCATCAGCCAGATCACTCCCGATTAGGCCACGGCCACCACACAGTACCACCGCCCCCCCAGTAACTGGAGACTTGGGGATGCCCTCCTGCCTTTTCAACTTTCACATCCCCCCTTCGAGCACTTTGCCCAGAAACTACTCTCGCAATGCTGACGGCCTCTTGCGAAAGTGGGATTTTGCGACGCAGAAGTATGAGACTGTGGATGAAGCTGAGAGTGACCACATATTAGGAAGGAAGCGGCGGCGATGTTAGATGGGTAACCTAATCAGTACTGATACAGACCTGTCTCATCCATACAACGTCTTGTTATGATAACGTGTTTCGGGGGCCTTTGGGCCCTGAAGGTCGCACACCCACTGGCAACCCACCCGAGGAGTCAACACACTTGCCCCCTCCCAGACCGAAGTCACAGTCATCCGATATGGAGGGTTCGAAGACCGAACGCGCGAAGA